>PVKS010008131.1:0-56268 GCA_004027875.1 Aplodontia rufa
TGTGTGTGTGTGTGTGCATGTGTGTGTGCAGGTGGAGGTATGTGTGTGTGTGTGGTCGAATGCTCCCATGAGTAGCCATTCCCAGAAGGTCACTTGCAGCTATAGAAGGTGAGGGTTTCCTCCCAGGTGTTCCAGGTCCTAGAGTCCCATCACACCTAGATGCCAGCCTGACAGCAGAACTCCAGGAGAAAGAGGAGCCCTAGCTGTCACTCAATGCTCTAGTGAAAGCCACCCTTTGCATGCAGACCACTAGCCCCACGGCAGTCCGGGGTTGGAAGGCTTTGAGCACTTGTGAACACAACTGGTGGGGGAGTCTTCCACTACTACTTAAGTGCTATCACCACACACATGGGTCTCTGTTGGTCATCTATGTGGACGTACTGCCTGCTGTGTCTGCTCAGACCCTGTGTGAGGCGCTGCTCCCTGGGGCCCACCTCAAACACTTAAGCCACACAGTGACAGTTTGCAACAATCCAGAGACAAATGTGAGCCATCGGCAAGACAGGGGAAGGTGGCCATCACTCCCTGCAACTCCCACTGCAAGCAGGAGTGGACAGGAGGTCATGACCCTGCTCTGGGGCTGCATCCAAGCCACTGGGGTCCTAATCAGGGAAAGCCCAGTCTTAATCAGTCAAAGACCAGAGCAGAGTGAAGAGGGGGAATTTCAGATGTGTGCCAGGGTGAGAAGTGCTCCCCTGCCATTCCCTGCAGAAGGCACAGAGAGTACCACGTGCGTGAGTCTGTTTAACATTGCCAGTATCACAGTACCACTGCTGAGGTGTGAAGAAAGAGGTTGATCTTAGCTTGCTCTTCCGGAGTACAGGGTCCAGGGACTGCCATCTGGGGACAACTTCGCACTTGCAGAGCTCCAGGGAGGTACAGGGCATCACACAGGAAGGACAGGAATCAAGTGTGTGCCTGTGTGAGTGCGTGTGTGTGTGTGTGTGTGCATGTGGAGAGGTGTGTGTGTGTGTGTGTGTGTGTGCACCTGTGGGTGCATGTGGATATGTGTATGTGCCTGTGTGTGCAGGTGGAGGGGTGTGTGTGTATGTGCAGGTGTATGCAGGTGGAGGTGGGTGTGTGTGCCCCTGTGTGTGCAGGTGGATGTGTGTGTGCCTGTGTGTGCAGATGGAGGTGTGTGAGTGTGTATGTGTGTGCATGTGGAAGTGTGTGTGCATGTGTGTGTATGCAGAGGTGTGCATGTGTGTGTGCCTGGGTGCATGTGAAGGTGTGTGCGCATGTATGTGTATGTGGAATTAGTTGTGTGTGCCTAGGTGTGCAAATGGAGGTGTGTGGTGTGCATGTGTGTGCATGCAGAGGTGTGTGTGTGCATGTGTGTGTATGCGGAGGTGTGCGTGTGTGTGTGCCTGTGGGTGCATGTGGAGGTGTGTGTGTGCATGTGTGTTCATGTGGAGTTAGTTGTGTGTGTGTGCATATGTGTGCAGGTGGGGTGTGTGTGTGTGCCTGTGTGTGCATGTGAAGTTAGTTGTGTGTGTGCATATGTGTGCAGGTGTGTGTGTGTGCCTATATGTGCAAGTGGAGAGGTGTGTGTGTGTACCTTCCGACCTCTCTCCTTATACAATCACCAGGACGCCATGGCAGAACTCCTCTCAGATGGCCTAACCTAATCCTAATTAGCCCCCAAAGGTCCCACACTACACATCAGAGCTGGACTAAGTTTAGAAGTTTTCACAGCTCACAATGGGAATGAAATCTCAACATGTGAAGTCCAGGGGACACTCGGGCAACATCTATTACAGCAATGCGTAACCCAAGGGAGTTCTTACTAAACTGATTGCTGTGCAATCTTAAGAGCTCACACTCAGGACACGTGACCCTTTGCATAGCTGAGTGCATATACGCGCCAGTGTGAAATGTTTGAGTGTTCTGTGGGATCAAGTTCAGCCCAGATAATACCTAAGGACCCAGAAAACCTAAACTTTCTCACGCTCTGCAGCTCAACAAGAACGGGTCTGTTTCTGAGTCCTTGAGCCTGCACACATTCAGATCAGAAGTTCCAAGGGTCAATCTTACCACCTATACCCCAGAACTGTCCAGGCGCTCCAAGGCCCGCCCTCCGTTGTCCCAGCTGAGCTGGGTCCAATGCTGAAGATTTGCCAGGCCCCAGGGTTCTGACACAAGACCATTAGGACACATCTCACCGGGTGCCCAAGTCGCCACCAACAGGGCTCACCCTGTTGCGCACTCCAGCAGAGAGCCAGAGGCACACTCACCTGTCCGAAATTGGTTCTTATCAGAGTCCAGAAAAGTATGTGCCCTAAAGCACAGGAAGAAGAAGCCAGTGCAGGGAGCAGGGAGGGGTGGCAGGTTTCTGCAAACCATGCCTGGGGGTTCTGGGACCTGGGCATGGGGAAGAGAACATAGAAAAGAAGGACCCGTTCAGGCCAGATTGTCTATAGCGCCCCCATGAGCTTCTGCGACCCCCCTGGAGCTACGCCTCTGCAGGTTGGCCGTGCAGGCAGCCTTCAGCCAGGCCTTGGTCCTGTCCCCCTGCACCCTCCAACAGCTGCCGGTTTCCCTCGCTGCCAACTAAAGCGCTCTGTGGAATCAGTCTCCTCTAACTCCTAAACACCTGATTAGACCCCATGTCAGAGGCAGATGGCAGGGTTCCCCTCTGTAGGGGACTTCCTAGAGTCCTTCCTGCCCTCCGCAGCCTCCCTGCCAGCACCTGATGGCACGCCCACAATGTGCTTCCTGGGAACATGCTTGTGAAGCACATCACACCATCCTGGGCTCTTGGTCCAGGCCAGGTGTCAGATGGCAGAAGTCTTGGCTTTGGATCACATGGCTTGCCCCGTCAGCCATCCTGCCTGTGAAAAGCACACATTGCGTCCATGGCAGGTGGCTGTGGGCCAGCACAGCCAGCACAACCCTGAAATGGGGGTTCACAGAGTCTCCGGGTGTCACAAAATGCAGTTATTCCATTGTTTTTACTAACTGTTAAGAGAAGCAAAGACCAAGTCTATCTCACAGGCCTTTCACAATCAGGTCTCGGGGGATCTGACCTCTAGTGACCCTGGTCCCAACACACACCCACCTTAGGAAAAACTTAGGCCCATGGGAGATGGTATGGGGGCAGGCTGGGGAAAACCAGGGTCTAGACAAGACCATAGCCTTGCTGAGGCTGGCGGGATGCCCTCAGGAGAGGCCAGACCTGTGGCATTGCCGATGACTCACTGCCCTACAGTACGCCTGCCTCTATCCCAGGCATGACATGCTGCTAGGGCTGGGGTCACTTCTCCTCATCCCTGATGGTGAGGCCAGCGTGTTTCTTTTTTTTTTCTTAAAGAGAGAGGGACAGTGAGAGAGACAGAGAAGAGAGAAACAACTTTATTTAGTTTTTCACATGGCCTTCGTTGCTTCAACACTTAGTTGTGTACGTGGTGCTGGGGTTTGAACCCGGGTCCTTGTGCTTGCCAGGCAAGCGCAGAAACCACTGAGCCACCGCTCCAGCCCGAGGCCAGCATGTTTCTAAGGACACCTCTGTCCCAGAATCCCTCAGTCCCAGGCCCAGGCTCTGGCTGCAGGGCAATGTGGCTTGAGGTCTGAACTTCAAACCCTAGGTGGGAGTGGGGCCTCTGGTTCCCAGGATCACTCTGGGAGTTGTCAGGAAGACCTGTGCCTCTGTCCACCCATTCCTGTCCTGCCCCTGGTGTGAGACCACCCTGCTGAGGCTGGTGTGGGGAGGCCACTGTCCCCCATTCCCCTCCCTCCCCTGGTGTGAGCCCACCCTGCCGAGGCTGGTGTATGGAGGCCACTGTCTCTTTTTCCTGTCCCTCTCCTGGTTTGATCCCATCTGCTGAGGATGGTATAGGGAGGCCACTGTCTCTTGTTCCTCTCCCTCTCCTAGTGTGATACCATCCTGCTGAGATGGTGTAGGGAGGCCACCGTCCCCCATTCCCCTCCCTCTCCTGGTATGAGCCCACCCTGCTGAGGCTGGTGTAGGGAGATCACTGTCCCTTATTGCTGTCCCTACCCTGATGTGATCCCATCCTGCTGAGACTGGTGTAGGGAGTCCACTGTCCCCCATTCCACTCCCTCCCCTGGTGTAAGCCCATCCTGCTGAGGCTGGTGTAGGGAGGCCACTGTCTCTTGTTCCTGTCCCTCTCCTGGTGTGATCCTATCCTGCTGAGGCTGCTGTATGGAGGCTACTGTCCCCTGGTCCTGTCCCTCTCCTAGTGTGAGCCCACCCTGCTGAGGCTGGTCTATGGAGGCAGCCGTCCCCTGGTCCTGTCTCCTGGTGCGAGCCCATCCTGCTGAGGCTGGTGTAGGGAGGACTAGGCGCCCCTGCTGTGCACCCCTTCTCAGTGGTGCTGTGCCACTGTCCTGCCACACCATGCCATCAGCTGCAACGCATTCCTTGGGCATTTCTCCACAGTTTGGTTCCTGTGTCTGGATCAGACATCCTGGAAATGTGAACACTGCCCAACTCTGTGTGTGGTGCTGTTCGTACTTCCAGGAAAGAACCCATTTGCCTGACCAGCCCAATAATGCCCAGGCCTGCAACTCTGTTGACTTGCAGGCCTGGGCGCCTTGAGAGAGGCCTCAGGTGTGCACAGAGGCTCAGGTAGCTAGGGAAGGAGGAGAGGCTGCTTGCGGCTCCCGGTGCACCCAGCAGTCCCGCCTATTTCCAGACTTTCCTCCAATCCTGGGCCAGCTTACTTGCAGAGACACAAAAACCCCAGCATGTGTGCCCTTGCACAGCTTCCGTGTGCTGCTGCTCTGCGGAGAGGACCCACACGTGAGATCTGTTCCACTCCTGAGCCAGAGCTTCAGCTCCACAGCAGCTTGGCCTGGGGGCTCTGCAGGGCTGCTGGGTTCACAGGATCCCTAGCCCAGGAAGACACTTCTGTCCTTTCTGAGCAGAGAACACAGCTTGAAAGACAAATTCATCTGCAGTGTGTCCCCACAGATGCTGGTGGACAGACAGGTGGGGACGCGGTGTGGAAAGAAGCCCCTGGTGCAGCCTCAGGCGTGACTGCCCTGAGCCCGTTACGTGGTGTGTCCATCCCTGTGGCAGTCAGACTGGCCTGCAGAGTGATCCAAAAGCCACCAGATACTTGGGGAGCTTGCTGAGGGCGAGGGCAGTGGAGGCCTGGAATCCAGGCACAGCCACAGCATGGGGCAGTGCCACAGCATGGGGCAGTGCCACAGCCTCTGCTCAGGGAGCGTGTATGCTTGTTGTGCCCTCCATCTGCATCTCCCCGTGTGTTCCCATGGCGCTCTGGCGACCCTGCCACCTCCCTTATTGTACTTCATGCTTAGATGACGCAGTCACTCCCAGTCCTGTTGCTGTGGCTCCCAGTGCCTCCAGCTCACAGGAGACAGCAGCACAGTTGGCCAAGCCCTGAGGGAAGCCCACCCTCCGGCTAGCTCCTGGGGATGGGAGGTTAGTCACAGGGCCCACTGCTGACCTGCAAAGGGCCATGGGAGGTGGGACTTTAACTTCATT
This sequence comes from Aplodontia rufa, assembly GCA_004027875.1. Lineage (NCBI taxonomy): Eukaryota > Metazoa > Chordata > Mammalia > Rodentia > Aplodontiidae > Aplodontia > Aplodontia rufa. Next base: position 5,474 of record PVKS010008131.1, read on the forward strand.
GATAAGCACAAGATAAACAACTGAGCAGGAAAGGAAACAGAATGAGCGGGTCTTCCATGGGGCAGACCCCAGGAGGACAGGCCCCAGATTCCTTCCAAGGACAGACCCTGTTCAGCCTCTGCCCCTCCAGGGTCACCAAGGAGAGACCCCCTTCAGCCCCTGCCCCTCCAAGGTCACCAAGGACAGATCCATTTCAGCCCCTGCCCCTCCAGGGTCACCAATGAGAGACCCCTTTCAGCCATTGTCCCTCCAGGGTCACCAACAAGAAACCACCTTCAGCCCCTGTCCCTCCAGAGTCACCAAGGAGAGAACCTGTTCAGCCCCTCCCCATGCAGAGTCACCAAGGAGAGACCCCCTTCAGCCCCTGCCCCTCCAGGGTCACCAAGGACAGACCTCGTTCAGCCCCTCCCCCTGCAGGATCACCAAGGAGAGACCCCCTTCAGCCCCTGCCCCTCCAGGGTCACCAAGGACAGATCTCGTTCAGCCCCTCCCCCTGCAGGATCACCAAGGAGAGACCCCCTTTAGCCCCTGTCCCTCCAGGGTCACCAAGGACAGATCCACTTCAGCCCCTGTCCCTCCAGGGTCACCAAGGATAGCCCCTCCAGGATGCTTCCACAGAGTCTCCAGGCCCCATGCTGAGATGAAGATGGGAACTGCCTAGAAAGAGGGGGAGAACATGGGATTTAAGCCAAATATGAAAAAGACAGAAGTTAGGGAGAGAAGGGGGAAGAAGGAGAGGCGCCAATGGAGGAGTTCCGAGTGACTCATGGGGAGGAGAGGGAGGTGCAGAGCGGGCCAGGGCACTAGGCTTCCTTGGGCAGCTGCTCAGGGTGACAGACCAGAGCCTGGCTGAGAGTCCAGGCATGTGGGACTCTAGCACAGTGGCTTTGCATCCCATCCCTGTGTGAGCTAGGGGGCGCTCAAGGCCCACTGAGGCCCTTGACCAGGACCCTCAGGGGGAGGAACTGAGCTGGGAAGCCAGGTAGCTACCAGGTTGGGTGGAAGAGCAGCACTGGGCCACACCTGAGCGCACGCTAGCTCCTCACAGAGGAACAGAGGGCACTAGGACTCAGCAGAAGCCTTGTGCTCAGGATGAGAGGAATACTACCATCCAGCGGTAACCACAAACCCAGGTACTAGTACTGTCCCTGGGCACCTCCAGGGAACACCTCAGTGCTAGGAACAGTCATTAGGTGAGCTCAAGTCACCAGCACTGCCCCAGTGAACCCCCAGGGAGCAGCATGGCACCTGGAATGGCCATTAGGATGCCTTCGCCTGCAGCAACGCTGGGAACATTCAGAGCAGTTAGGAAGCTTGAAGCTCTGGCAAGCCTCAGTGATTTCCCATGACAAGCTGCTTCCCAAAGTGTAAAGAAGGAAAAAGGTGAAACCCAGCCGTTCAGGTGGCCAGTGCTCCCTGGACGCCCCTGTGCCTGGACAGGAAGGCGCTCCCCTTGCAGGGGACGGCTGGGGGCTCTCCTGGGGCAGCGTGTGCTACATGTCCCCCATGTGTGTGTTACAGATCACCACCATGGAGAGCAACCTGAAGACGATCGAGGAGGAGAACAAAGTCATCGAGCAGCAGAACGAGTCCCTGCTGCATGAGCTGGCCAACCTGAGCCAGTCTCTGATCCACAGCCTCGCTAACATCCAACTGCCTCACATGGTAAGTGACTGAGCGTGCAGGAGGGGCCGGGCCCCCGTTTTCAGCCTAAATAGATGTCTCGTGCCATCATTCCATGGTTCCTCAACCCGTGGATGCTTCCGGTCACCACCCCGAACCATGTCGTTGCCCGCTAGCCACCATGGTTAAGTTGCTGTCTAGCTGTAAAGCTGACGGCGCGGTGCAGGCTGCTGTGTTGTATGCTGTTGTGATGACTGTGAAGGAAGTAACAGCTGTGTATGAACTACTATTTAATATCTCGTAGGATCCAATCAATGAACAAAATTTTGATGCTTACGTGACTACTTTGACGGAAATGTATACAAATCAAGACCGTTATCAGAGTCCAGAAAATAAGGCCCTACTGGAAAATATAAAGCAGGCTGTGAGAGGAATTCAGGTCTGAACAGCTGCTCTAGTGGCGAAACTCATGCTAAGAAAGGATGCCTCTTGGTTTCTGCTGCTGTGACTTGCCCGAAAGCGTTCTATATTTATTTCTGTCGGAACAGTGTTCTGCTTACGAGACTCCACACGGTTTTATGTCTTGCTTTCAGATAGCACCTGCAGAATAGTTTTTGAAAACATTCACATTTTGTACGTTTTCATAAGAGCTGACGTAGTGTGATATGCCATGTAATGTTTATAGCTGCTACTGTATGCACACTGGGGGTATATATATTTCTGAAGAGGTAAGCCGATCAAAATAAATAGAGTGTAAATTCTTTTTAATGCTTTAGTGATTAAATGTTTTAGTATTTTGAACTGAAATGGACAAAAAAAGAAAAAGAATAAAAAACAACTTCGAATGACCACCTTGTGGCCCTGTGGCCACTTTTAAGACATTATCATTTTGCCTCATGTTGGAGGACTTTATGGAATTTAAGAAATACATTTTGTGTGCATATTGTTTCATAGCAAGAATTGGTTGCAAAATGCTTTATTTTTGAACAATGCTTGGAAATATTATGTGATTTTTTTGTTTGTTTGTTTTAGGAGGATGGTGTATGGTGGGGGCAATAAATGAGGTTTTTTGCATTCCAAGGAAATGGCATATGGATTAACTGTAAGAAATGAAATAAGTAATTTATTGTATGACAACATCAAGCCATGGAAACTTGGCAGAAGATTCAAAGCAGCTTAAGCAGCACTTTTAAATTAACTCCTAAACATTACATGGTGTGACTATGGAGACTTCCGTTAAGACAGGACCTTGTCAGAGGTGGACAGCACGAAGATTTTCTTTGCATTCTCATGCCCTCTGGAACGACCTTCTCTTACCTCTCCTAGAGCCCCGGGCCCCTCTGAACTGTCCCTGCAGCCTAGTTTACCTAACAGAAGTTGTGTGGTTCCAATTTGAGCGGAGAGCTATTTCAGAGCATTTATCCCCCCTTTTCACTTTACAAAACCTTTCCTGTTGCCATTCTATACCACGTTTGAGGGACAGAAGCTAACAGCTGTGAGTGTTCTGGTTTCTGGACTGAGCTTCCTGCTGGACGGTGGGAAAGCCGCCCCGTGAAGCTTCCCTCCCCTCACCCCGCCCGAAGCTGACTCTGAATCGGCCCTGGGCCCCATTCAGAGCGCGCTGAGAAGGACCTTGCGGGGTCCACTGCCCACACGCATTCGCACAGCCTTGGTTGGTGTCCGTGACCTACTCTGAGAATGAATGCAATCAGACTTAAAGTAACTGAATATACTGCAGCACTTTTTTGCTTTAAACTAGGTCATCTTAGACTTGCTTATTCCTTCAGGACTTGATTGTTTGACTCCAACGACTGCACTATATGTATGCATAAGACCACTTTCGACTGCTGCGTTCCCCTTCTGAGTAGTCTTTTGACGATGTGTTGTGTTTCCCGATGTTGATTTCTTTCAGTAGCATCTCTCCCTTCCATGTCTTGATGTTATGCAGGAAGTACAAAAGTACTTTAAAATTTTGTTATGAAATAAAAAGATGGGTTTTGTAAAAATAAAAAAAAATATTTTTAGCAGAACAGGACTTACAGGGTCATTGTCCCCACAATGTGCCAGTCGACTATTTGCACTTACCTTGTCCTATATATCCATACGGAGGTGTGCAATTCCTGTGTCCGTCGCCCAGTGACACTGAAGCTGGATCGACCATAGTGGAGCCCTCTCGGCTGACCCCACGGTTGCTAAGGGAGACGACAGGGATCTCACGACAAACATTCTGATACAATACTCGACCTCGGTATATATATATGTATAGACACGTGTACATCCCAGCGGCACTTTATACTGCCCATGTACAAACGCTTACAGTTTTCCACAGGACTTTCATACCTAGCTGGGAGAAGATGATGTGATTCACGGGGCTGTGCCCAGCCCCTCCTGTGTGCGACTAGTCGTAGCTGCCATGCTCAGAATTGCCTTTTGAGAGCAGAAGCAAGGTGCTCCCTGTCACCTGATGCCATGCGCGGTCCGGGCCTCACCTCGGAGGACCCTGTTCGTAGCGGCACATGCATCCCCCGCGTCTTGTCTGCAGCTTCTTGGCCAATGTAGTAATGCTTTTAGTAGAGTAATAGGTAGTATCAGTTCGGATTCTTGTTGTTATCACCTGCGTACAATGGAAAGCGACTCTAAGCACAAACCTGCTGCTCGTGTAACGTCGGTGCATAATCTCAATCAGAGTCATCTGTGACTGTTGTATAGGGATCACAGTGCCACCTGTTAGAATGCCGACCTTCCACATGCGTTATCGTGAGTTACCAGAGCTTATTTATTATAACTTATTGTTCATATTCATTTCTGAGTTGATTTAAGCAATCATTTATCAAGACAGAATTTTGTATAAACTATTTATTGTGCTCTCTGTGGAACTGAAGTTTGATTTATTTTTGTACTACACGGCATGGGTTTGTTGACACTTTAATTTTGCTATAAATGTGTGGAATCACAAGTTGCTGTGATACTTCATTTTTAAATTGTGAACTTTGTACAAACTTTGTCATGCTGGATGTGAACACATCTTATCTAAATAAAGAGGTGTTGCCACGTTTGTAGCACGAAGGATCTCTAGCCGGGTCTGCGTCTTCCCTGGAGCTTCCTCGTCTGCAGAGTTGCTCAGTCCAGGGGCTCAGTCCCAGCTCCAAGGTGGACCAGAGGGAAAAGAGCTGTACACCACATGAGCCGTGGGGCAGTCCGCCATAGAGGGCCACCTTGCCACCTCTGATCCTGCTCCTCCCAGCTGAGAGCGCACAGGTGCAGGGTTACCACACCCATCACACAGGTGTCCCCCAGTAGGGACACTGTGCCCTCCATCACGCAGGTCTCCCTGGGATAGGACATCATGCCCTCTGTCACTCTGGTATCACCAGGAATTGGACATTGAGTCTTCAACCATGCAGTTCTCCCCTGGAGAAGGTAGCACAGTGCCCTCATCACTCAGGTCTCCTGGAGAAGGTAACACTGTGCCCTCATCACTCAGGTCTCCCTGGGGAAGGTATCACTGTGCCCTCATCACTCAGGTCTCCCTGGGGAAGGTAATACTGTGCCCTCCTCACTCAATTCTCCCTGGGGAAGGTAACACTGTGCCTCATCACTCAGGTCTCCCTGGGAAAGGTAACACTGTGCACTCATCACTCAGGTCTCCCTGGGGAAGGTAGCACTGTGCCCTCATCACTCAGGTCTCCCTGGGGAAGGTAGCACTGTGCCCTCATCACTCAGCTCTCCCTGGGGAAGGTAACACTGTGCCCTCCTCACTCAGTTCTCCCTGGGAAAGGTAGCACTGTGCCCTCATCACTCAGGTCTCCTCCCAGAACAGGACACTATGCACTCTGTCTCACAGGTCTCCCCCAAGAACAGGACTCTTGTCATGCGGGTCTCCCTGGGGAAGGAGGCACTGTGCCCTTTGTCACGCAGATCTCCCCAGGGAAGGGGACACAGTGCTGTGACCTGCTGTATAGTCCTCACACTCAAAACACAGTGTGGTTGGTGAATGTCCTTCCACACCCATGCTCCAGAGCAGGTTTAGCAATGGCCTCCACTGCTTCTTCTGACTGGGAATCAAATCTACCGCATGCCATGTTCAGTTTCCTGCCCTGCTGCTTTCTCCTTGCTTTGGGCAGTGCCTCGACTTTCCAGAGTCTCCCAGAACATGGGCGCCTTTCAAGGGCCCAGAGCAGTTGCTTTGCCCCGTGTCCCTTACCTGGTTCGCATGGCTGCCACCTCTCTGCTGGCCCAGTTCATGCGGCAGATGTGTCCTTAGTCTCACATCCAGGGCCACATTATATCATGGGGCTCTGCTACCGGTTACCTGGGTGTTTAAAACCAAACCATCATTAGTTCAACACTATCAGCAAGGATGCAAGCCTCAAAATCACCCATGAAGTTTGAATCTCCCTTCAAGCATGACTTAAGTGAAGAACCCAGCCCCACAGCATCTCAACTAGAACTGTCATGGGTTAAAATTCCCAAATATCCCCCCGTTTTAGTTCACTGTTTTGCTGAAGGGACAAAAAGACCTGACATGAGTAATTTTAGAGGAGGAAAAGTTTATTTGGGGGCTCACAGTTTCAGAGGCCTCAGTTCAGACCGCTGGCTCCACTATGTGTCCCAAGGTGGGGCTGAACATCTTGGCAGAAGAGTGTGGTGGAGAAAGTGGCTCAGGGCATGTCTGGGAAGCAGAGAAGCTAAGCTCAGCTCACCAAACGTAAACCCCAAAGGCACAGCCCCAGAAGCCCCAGCTCCCCAGCCAAACCCCTCCTGCCTTAGGTCACTACCCAGCTACCAGGTTAAGGCTGTCATAGCCCACTCACTTCACCTCTTACCCTTGCATCATCTCACACGTGAGCTTCTGAGTGACACCTAATATCCAAACCATAGGACCCCATAACAGTCACAATTCCTCAAAGCATACCATTTAGGGAAGAGACCCTCAAGCTTTGTTAAATTCCAAAATTTATCCCCATCGGTGTCCCTACTGCCTCAGCTCCAGGGTCAACAGTGCACCTCTCTGAAACTGATGGACTGAGGGCCATTTGCCAGGGGCACTGCTTCAGGGAGCATGGACGCCTACAGTTAAGCCCTACTGGAGCCCTCTGTGTGGACAGACTCTGCCTTAGGATTCCTTCACTGCACTCTCTGGGACGTGCTCAAAAGCTCTGTTGAAGCTCAATGGCCATTTGTGGAACAAATATCAGTGCAGGTGGTGGCTGTCTGTGCCTCGGTCTGTCACCCGGATGATTAAAAGCCATTTGCCCCAGGAGCAGTGCACCTGAGAGGGGATATAAGTACTTCTTTTTTAAGAGAGAGGGACAGTGAGAGAAAGAAAGACAGAATCATCTTTAGTTTTTCATGTGGCTTCATCACTCAGACACTTTGTTGCTTATGTGGTGCTGGGGTTTGAACCTGCGTCCTTGTACATGCCAGGCAAGTGTCATAACTGCTGAGCCACTCCAGATCAATATAAGTATTTCAAAGCAACTTAATTGTTGTCAAAATTTTTTGGAAATTCAAGATTTAAACCCAACAATTACCCAACTTTATCCTAAAACTACCGAAAGAGTTACAAATGCACCAAAATAAAATAAAGCAGCCTCAAAAATCCAATTACAGAGGAAAGAGTAAGCAATTTTGAAAACTGTCCTTTTTGGAATGCCATAAGCTATTGGATTGGTCCTTACAGGGGTTGAGTGCAGCTCAGTGGTAGAGCCCTTGCCCAGCACGTATGAGGCCCTGGGTTCCAGCCCAGCACAACGTGCATGCGCGTGCACGTGCATCCTTAGACGTTGGTCAGATGATTGTGATGAACACACACACACATGTCCTTAGACGTTGGTCAGATGATTGTGATGAAGTCAGTGACTGTAATAGGTCGAGGCTGGATGGCAGGCATCAAGCTAGGCAAGTCCAGCTGTGCAGACGCTGATAACCACACTCCTTGCTTCCTGGGGGCCAAAGAACAGGAGGCCGTGGTAAGTGCTGAAGGGAGGGAGGGAGGAGGGCCTGTCAGGGAGCACAGGTGGCCCCAAATACGGCCTCCTTGTGTTTCCAAAAAGAATGGGAGGACACACAGGCAAGGAAGTCCAGTGCAGAGAGTCGAGGTTTCCCCGGCTCCTGGAGTCCTGTGCCTGAGCCTGACCTGCTGCACGCATTTGGTTTTGTGAGTACCAAGGGGAAGGGCTCTTCCCAGTGTCTCGCTGACGCCGGTTTGGTAGAAGTCGGGTTCGTGTCCCCAGAGACAAAGAACGAAACCAAGGGACACCCAGGCAAGCACAGCAGACTGACTTGACTTTAAGAAAATAATAGAAGCAAAGCCTGGGAGAGAGCAGACCCCCCAGAGTGGGAGAAGTGGCAGAGCCCACCGGCAGCTAGGTGTGCCCTTTTTATAGGAAGTTCTCCCTTCAGTCGGTCATCCTCTCCCTTTCCGCAAACCCAGGACATGGGTGCAGGAAATTCTGGTTGTGTCCAGGCTTAGGTTTGCACTTCAGGCATCAATAGTAATAATGTGTCACCTTGCTTAGCAGAAGGGAGTGTCTGCATCTGGACCCACCTTGCCAGACCCTTCTTTCTAGCATTCGGGGATGTCAAATTGATCTTACAGGAAAAGAACCAGTTTTCCCTTGATTTACTCAAACATTCTAACTATTTTGACTGCCTGACTTTTATCCCTGCCTTATTCCCCGCTCTAATTAAGGAAACTTTTATTGCTGTAAAGAAGGGGAAATTGGACAATGACCATTCTTCAGCTGATTCAGGCCCAGAGGGGCAAATGGGGCAAGCAGTTCTGTTTTCTTCTAGGAATGTTCAGGTCAATCAAGGGGTCCATGATAAAGGTGTCCATCATCATCACCATCAGGAGTTCAACAGATTTTAACTTGGAATGAATCAGCTGAACTTAGATATTAACAAAATTAATGTCAGAATGAACATTAACACTGGGTCTGCTATTTGGCTCCTCAAAGACAAACAAACAAGTACTGTTATTGAGAGTTTAGGGATGTACAGAAAAAGGCATCTTTTAAATCAAGTACGGTGAACCAAGCAGCAGTGGCTGAGATCTCAGATAACAGAGTGAAGGGATTAGGCACCGCAGGGTGGAGGGGAATGACTGCTGGTTAACTATTCTAAGATCTTGAACTAGGCGTCATTCCCTGCTCGACTTTTAAACTCCCCAAATTGGTGTTTTGCACGGGCAATTGCGGGGCGCTAGAAGTCCTTGTTGTTTGAGGTTTTGAATGATCTCCAAAAACTCCCGTTTGTCTCTGAACACAGCAGATACTTTCTCTTGTGTGGAAAGACAGAGGTATCCTTTAGACTATTTTAACTGGAACTGCACTTCTTGCTCACCCAATCCTGCTTTCAGTGGCCCATTCTTCAGGGTTTATGTCACATTCTAATAAAGGCAAACATAGTGTTCCCAGGAGCCCTAGATTCATTGTGATGGAAGCCTGAAGCTTTGAAAGTAAATCTCTCCCTAGTTAGGGGGTAGGGCATTCTGGGACTATCAGGAATGCATGAGAAAACATCATTCCTTCCCACTCACAACTCAGTGGGGGAGTACAGTTTCTGGTTAGAGGCCATCCAGACACTCCTTGCACCATCATAGTGTTAGAGGAGGTGTTCAAGGTACAGAAAAGCTGCCACCAGTTTCCAGGAGGAAGTTGGCCTTTTGGCTTCCTATGGAGAAGCATACCTGGGACTCATGTGTGGTGATTGGAGTCACAGGAGCCATTAAAACCAACCCCAGCCCCATCTGCATGGGGGAATCTGAACCTGAGGGTCTGCACCCCTGGGGACATTTATTCCTCAAGTGATTGCCTTGACAGATAGGACAGGGCGTAGGTGGTCACTTGACTTGTGGGCACTCCTGTTAGTAATGTCCTTCTTCTCCACAATGGAAACAAGTCCTTTTTGTGGGTTGAGGTCCATCCCATTTTCCTCCTTTGTTACCCCAGAAGCTTACTCTTTGTAGGGCCATAACCAGTGCTTCAGCTTCCTTTTGTCTCTATGTTCCCTTTCTGTCTTTTCCTCCCAATCTCTGTGACAAAAGGCGGAGGTTGCAAGGTGGACGATGTCATCTAAAGACTGATTAGGGCCATATGCAACTTCCTCCAAATGTCTGGGATGGATAAATCTGGATGATTAATCTATCTTTTGTAATTTTGCAGCCCTCTATGGACTCGGGGTCCACCGTGGTGTGTTTTCTCAATGGCTCCCTGAGTTTCTCTAGAAAGACAGTGGGAATTTCCCGAGGGCCTTGATGGATCTCAGACTGGAATAATTAATAGGCTTTTGTCTGAATCTTCTGAGGCCTTCAGTGACTAATACCTGGAAGTGTTGAATGTCCCAAGCATCCTGTTTGTCATTGGGGTTCCAATCAGGATCTGTTCTTAGGACTGCTTGTGCTCCATATGGGTAATTAGGTTTGCCCCTAGTGTGGGCTGCTGGGACATGACTCAAATGTAGATCATCTCCAAATTGTTCAACTGCTTTTAGGACAGTTTCCTTTTCACTGGAGACCAAAGTCTGACTAAGCAATAACATGTCTTTCTAAGAGAGACTATACACCTGACCTTCATTCTTAAACACCTCAACATATTTATTTGGACCTTCTAAAAATTTCCCTAAGTCAATCTTTATCTGTCTCAAGTCTTGGAAGGAGAAGGGGACATGTACTCTAGTTGGCCCAAACTTTCCTCCTAGAGGGTTACTATTTTAGATCTATTTCCTGGGACAGATGAAGGAGGTCCAGGGTATGGAGGACAGAGGGGTTGCTGACAGGGGGCAGTAGGTGACATACATTCCTGGGGTTTTGCTAGTTCCTTTCCCTCAAGAGGTGACTCATTAGTTATCCCTCATCATTACAGCAATGAGAGCTGGGTCTAATGTACATTGTTGATATAACTCAGGGTTCTCTCTTAGAGTGAAAAAAGTCTGGACATAAGAAATCTCAGTATAGTTTCCTTCCTTCTTGCAAATAAAATAAGCTGTAAGATAGTATTAAAATTTATACTTCCTTCTGGTGGCCAAAATTCTCCATCAGAGAGTGGGTATTGAGGCCAAGCTTTGAGGCAGAAGAAAATAAGGTGCTTTTTTTTTTTTAAGTGTCTGTGGGTCAAACTTATCCCAGTTTTTCAGTATGCAGGTCAGTGGAGAACCTGGCATAACTTGTGAGATCAAAACTCCCATCTGAATAAGAGGAAAAGAGCAGAACTCAGGTGCCCACATGAAAGGGACTGTCTTTTTGCCTTATGGGGATATCCTTATTTAGGGGCCTTCTGATGGTCAGCAACCCTGCCTCTCCTTTCCTTATATACTGCTGGATTTGGTGCTGCCTCACCAGAGCGGATGCAGATCTTTGTCTGCCACATACCAAAGACCTAAAGGAATCCAGACTTTAGTGGCCATTACTGGTATTCCCTTAGCCACTGTGAAACTTCCAAATATGATGGCCCACAATAGGAATGTGACCTACAGTAGGATGAATTCTTCTGCTCTGCATATCGATATGGTTAAATAACCTGGTTTGTAAAAATTGTCCCTTACTCATGCAAGACTCAAGGAGACTATGGAAATCCAGAGTAATTAATGGTAGAGGTTGGGACAGAGTTGACTTATAATGGACTCACTGTGGGTTAAGAGAACCTCTGGAGGGCAGAAAGGACACCATCTAGTGGTACTTAAGCATTCAATGTCCCTTCTCTAGGAAATTCAAGGAAAAACTGGATTGAGAGGATTTGTTTTACAACATTCCCAGAGGTTGGGAAGGAGACTGCAGTTGGGAAACCTTATCATTCAGATTTAGAGGGTCATGGCTATGGATTAAATTATGCTTTCCAAAATCCCTGAAGAACAGGGAGGGGTGAGTATAAGTCTCCTTCCTGCAGCCAAATCAGTTTAGGAGACATCTAGGAACATAGAAACAACAATGAAGGGAATCCCTATAGGCCGCAAAGTCTCAATAGGTGAATAGAGGGGACTTATGTCTTTCTTATTAACAATTCTATATATAAAATGTCCCTTTTTCAACAGTTAGAGTCTGATCAGTGAGGAAAAGGGGTTCTTGGGAGGAACAAGCATGATAGGAAGAGTTGGCTTATATGGATGTGCATATTTCTGGGGCATTTGCTCAGCACTGTTCAATCAACTGCTACTTGTAGGATACCCCTAAGGGCTGTCAGGAGAGGAGGACTTTGAGATCCACCACGATGTGGCCCTGCCCAGAAGCTCTCAACTGCTTCTTCACCCCTTCATTCAACTCCTCACATCCAAAGTTAACCAGAATTGGGGGGGCAGCTGTCTACTAACACCAGACACACTCCAAACCAGGGTAGAAAGTTGGAAACAACTCTCACAGAATATGCCTGACCTGAAGGCAGTGGATTAGGAACTGTAACAGGACATGAAATCTGTCATCCAAGACTTATGACTGGTGGTTGTGCTAATCGTGTTTAAGTGATTGATGAATGCCCAGTTTATTATCCTTCAGAAAGAAAAAGATGCAAGCTGCACTTTGCAGAAGCTTGCAGAGACAGAGAGCTTATCTTGGTTGCGATCTTATCCTATTTCCTGTAGATCCTGGAAGAGCCCCCATCTGAAGCCAGTTTGGTGGAAGTTGGGTTTATATCCCCCAAAGACAAAGAATGAAACCGAGGGACACTGAGGCAAGCATAGCAGACAGATTTTATTTTAAGAAAATAATAGAAAGCAAAGCATAGGAAAAAGAGAAGGCGAGAGAGCCAAAGAGGGGGTTGCTCTTTTTATAAGATGTCCTCCCTTCAATTGGTTATCCTCTCCCTTCCCCCAAACTTAGGACACGGGTGTGGGAAGTTCTGGTTGGACCCAGGCTTGGGTTTGCACTTCAGGCATCAATAGAAAGGATGCAGCGCCTTCCTTAGCAAAATCGAGTGTCTGCATCTGGACCCACCTTGTCAGACCCTCCCTACCAGCAGTGCGGGATGTCAAATTGATCACTTTTTGGTTGTTGTTCTTGTTATTATTTTTTACAAGAGAGAGAGAGAGAGGGTGAGAGAGAGAGAGAGAAACAATTTTGTTTAGTTTTTCATGTGACTTTCATTGCTACGACACTTTGTTGTGTATATGGTACTAGAGCTTAAACCCAGGTCCTCACGCATGCCCAGCAAGTGCCACAACCACTGAGCTACCACTCCAGCCCCAAAATTGATCTTCTTAAAAGAAAAAGAACTGGTTTTTCCTTGGTTGACCCAAACATTCTGACTACGCTGACTGCCTAACTTTCCCCCTGTCTCAACACCATGGGCAAAGACGTACATTTTAAACACCAAAAATTCTGAGCACAGTGAGGGCCCTGGTGGGTGGAGAGGAAGCAGCTTGGGCTGAGGCAGGTGTGCCTGCATCCAACCAGAGGACACATCTGGTCTGCAGCACAATCCCCCCCCGCTGGTGGGGGGACAACCACAGGCTTGCAGGGGAGGGGCTGTGAGAGCACAGATGCCCAGCTCTGGTCAGGTCATTGGCCAGCCAGTCAGTGGAGTCCCCTAGGAGGCTCCACTGCATTCCAAGAGCCTGGCCTCTCCTCCATCCACCCTGGTTGTTGGGAAGGGAGGTAACGCCCTCTTCCACCCCCGCCTTATTGGAAACACTCTCCCTTCTGCACAGGAAGCAATTTGCAGCCCTTGGACCAGCTGCATGTGGCTTCCCTGGGTCAGCAAATGCTCTTTCCCCACATGGTCAGCTGGAGACCATTCCTGCTGGAGGAAGGCAGGCAGTCACAGCCCCATCAGCTGGGTGTGCCTCTCCTTCTTGGTCCTAGGCAGCGTCTTTGAGGATTGGTACTGTGGCGTTCATAGCATCGGAATAATGTAGAGGAGCCCAAATAATATTTCAATCACCATGGCACACACGCAAAAGTGTTGCGGGGCCTTGGGCAAAGTGGAAATCTGTGCTCAGGTAAAATCCATCTGAACCTGCTTCACACACAAGCGGCCAACCCAGCGGGGCCAACGCAGAGCTGCACTGGGGCCTCCTTGCAGGTCCAGCTGGCCTGGCAGTTGGGCCAGGTAGGGGCAGGCTGGGCTGTCTGGGATCTTGCTGGCCTCTGCTCCATTACTGTCGATGTCTCCAGTTCTTCCCTGCCCTTTTCTTCAAACTCGATGCTTTTTTCCTTTTTGTACGGTAGTTTACACCATTTAAGTTGCCTCATTTTTTAGCAAGGCAAGAAAAACAGAAGGAAGGAAAGATGGGTGAGGAGGAAATCAGAGGAGGTAAGAAGGGAAGGAGGGCAAGGAGCCACAGTCCAGAGCTGAGCGGAAGCAATCTTGGTGTCTGTGATGGTCAGTGCCCAAAGCTGAGCCCTAGGCTCACTGTGCAAGTGTGATAGGCTTCAGACGGCGGTGGCCCTACCACTCCTGAGGCCCAGATGGTCCCAGGGAAGCCAGGAAGCTCTGCTAGGAGGACCAGCATCACCTTCAAGAAGCTGCATGCCACCGCCTGCAGCAACCTGCCGGCAATCCGAGCTTCTCCTCTCCTCATGTGAGGTAGAGAGTAGGTATTAAAATTATTCTCCTCATCTACTAAGTGGGTGAAAGTGCCCAAGACCAGTTGAGCAGCTGCTGACAGAGGTGGCCTTCTTAAGCTCTGGGGACACTGATGGATATGGAAAATTACCAAAAGCCACTCAGCCAGGCAGCAAACGCCCTACTCACTGTTTTGAAATCTACCGACTCTGGGCCTATCTGAACCTATGGTCTCAGGCCCTCATCAGGGGATCTCCACCCTACTGAAAAACCCAGTTTAAACAGAAAACTTGCATCTTGGCCCCCTCCCCCTCTTTCCCTCTATATCTACCCCAGGCTGTAAGTGACAGGTGGGTCCCACACGCCACTGGGGCCCCCATGCAGGTTTCTCCAGATGAACCTGGGGCACTGGTGAGCCGTCCCTCCTCTTTTCTTCCTTCATTTTGTCTCTTTCCTTACAAGCACCTCAAGCTGGGTGTTCACACAGTTGCCTCCATGCACCTCATTGGCCCAGGCCCAGGGGAGGGTCTCACCTCACCAGAGGAACCAGAGACAGCCCATGGGAGGAGGCCCCTACTCCTCTCCTCAAGCTGTCCAGCAGGGAGAAGACTTTTGCTGCCTACTGAGGAGGGGACAGCCCTGGAATGCCCTGGAATGAGCAGGGTGCTGTCTCATCTTCAGGGAAGGACCTGTTCATAGAGACATCATCCATGGATGCTGGGTCACAGGCCAAGCTTCCTAAGCACCATTGGGGACGCGCCATCAGGAAGAGAAGGTTAGGGAAGAACACAGTGTACCCAGGTCCAAGGCCTTGGGAACCGGGAGCCAGTCTGGAGGCCCCCAGACCACATTAGCCGGGGAGAATCAACTGAATGGCAGTCTGTGGGGTGCAGGCATGAGCAACCTGGAAAGCTCGGTCATAGCCCTGTGCAGTTGCTAGACTGCCGGATCCATCGCTGTCATGCTCTCTCCAGCCCTCCACACAGCACGTCCTAAGAGGTTTCAAGACCTCAGCAGGCTGGGAAGGTGGCCCCCAAAGCAACTTGGGAACCCCCAACTTGTCTTCTCAGTTGCATGGAAACTAAAGCAGATCCCCCAGGTGAGAGCAGACAGAGGTCATGCAGGGGGAGATTCTGGGTCTAGGGGTCCAGCCACCATCACCTGAGCTTAGCAGACTCCAAGGCAGGCAAGGGGGAAGCTTCATAGGGGAGGGAGGGCCTCTGGGTGATCTCTGAGGAGGCAGTTGGCCTAGGAGGCTGGAGACAGCTACCAGAATGGGATGTTCCTCAGAAATGGTTACAGGGCATGCTTGGCTGTCTGTCAAAGTTGTAAGTTGGAAGTAAAGACAATTATAGGAGCCCCGTGAGTCACTGTGTCCTGAGCACTTGGTACTGGTCATCACAGGGGCTATTGTTTAGCTTTCTCAGTTGTCAGCAGGGATAGCTACTGGCTTCCTGCAGAGGCTGGCGTCCCATCCTGTTTATTATAAATAAGGGGCCGGTTTCCTGGGTCGGCGGCTGCAGGCTAGGGGTCCAAGTCTATTTTTATGTATGATCAGCCCATTCTCACATGTATTTACTCCTTGTTAGTAGGCATCTTTCATTCTTGCAAGAATTCAGAATTAGAACTAAAACATCTTTCATGTTAACATTTGGCATAGCTGGCACTTTAAGATCTGAAATACTCCGAGCATCAGGCTCAAGAATGACACCCATCTGGAGATGGCCACTGCACAGGTCAGTCTGTCCTGGACCACTTTGTTTCCGTGACAGAATTCCTGAGACTTGATGTAAGAGGTTGGATCAGCTCGTGGTCCCAGAGGCTGATGGGGTCATATCCATGCCTGGCAAGGGCCCGTATTGCCTTGAAGTCCTGGCAGGGACTCAAAGAACAATCAGGCTTCTCAGAGGAGACAAGCACAAAGGTAGGGCTTGCTTTAGAGGTGGCTCTGTGGTCCCTAGAGTGGGAGCTCCCCGCAAGGGCATCGTCCCCATGAGGACCCTGGCACCTCTTCCAGGCCACAGGAAATGGCGGGTGTGTTTCCACATCAGTTTGGAGGGGACGCCGCATGTTCATGCCATATGGCACTCTAGTTCTGATTTAACTGCGATTCCCTCTACCTGTGCAAATGGTGAGTCATTAAGAGAAGCAAGTCTTTTCTGTGTAAAAACTTATTTTATTCTTATATTTTTAAAAAATAATATGCGATGAAGGACTAAATGGAATTGACTATCTCTCTCACACACACTGTCCCTCTCTCTTTAAAAATAAATGTATGATATTCATTAGGCAGTAGAGTACTTATAAGGGGGAAAAAGGATTGAATTTTTAAAATGCCACATGGTAGGTTTAATCATGCTCCGTTCACATTTCTTGACAAGACCACATATTAATCAAAGGGTTACTAAATACTGATTGTTCAAAGCATTGTATTTGTATATAAGGAAGCATTTGTCAGTTTAACTTTCAAATGCTCACTAAAGACTTTAAAAGTTTAGATGCATCAATTTGAAGCATAAGAAGCTTCTATGTTGCTTCACAGAAAACAACACTGTGAGTAGAGTCAGAGAAGCAGACCACAACAGCACATGGCCCACATCCTAGGTCCTGGCAAGGCCGCCTCCGCCCAGCTCCTCAGAACCCTGCGCCCTCTGGCCTCCCCTTCAGTCCTCCCTGCCCGCATCGCCCAGCTGCAGCAGGAGTGTGGCAGAGAATCCCTCCAGGCCTTGCCGCTTCCCCTACTCTGGGTTCCTCTGGGTCACCTCCCTGGAGGGATGTCTGATCACCCAGGACTCTCTGCAACGGGAGTACTGCTAGTCTGAGAGCGAACCTCCCTCTCTCCTGGCCTCAGTCCACTCAGATGGCTAATAATCAGCTCTCATTCCTCATACTGTGGAGGCCAGCAGTATCAGTGTGGCCAGGGCCTGCATGTGCCTCACAGGCAGCAGCTGCTGCTGTGCACGTGATGGACAGGACAGGGCCACTCTCCCAACTTGCTTCATAAGGACACCAGCCACTCTGGTGACCCAGTCCAGTCCCAAGGTCCCCCTTCTAAAACCAGCACCCCATAGTTCATATACCAGCACACGAATCCAGACCACTGAGGTTTTCTCTTAGTAATTCTCTATCTGCTGCCCCCACCCGCTCCTGGGCTCAGTTGGTTTCCTTCCCCAGCAGCCAAGAGACCCTTGCAGGGGTCCCTTGAATAAGACTTACTTATCATAGCTTTAAAATATCAGGATGGTTTTTTCTTCAAGGGTCCCGTCTATAAGAAATGGCTCATCCTGTCAGCTGCGGCCTTGTAGGGAAACAGACATGGAGTCCCCGCACTGACCCGGGGAAGACCTGGAGCCAGGGGACACAGCTCAGAGGCCCCTGCAACTGGCCAGTGTAGCACTATAACCTTCCCCTAAGAGTTAATGTTCCCCCTTGCCTTGGTGTTGCTCTGGAGGTGGTGCAGGGGAGGGAGGTGCATACCTGTCACCATAGGAGAAACTGCCCTAGAGCCCTCCTGCACTTGCTAGCACTGGGTGCCTTTGGTTCTCCATAGTCTGCAAGCCAAGGGCCATACCTGGTCAGACGGGGTATGGACGTGTGTCCCAATACCCCCAGTTGGCAGTCTGTCCTCCTCAGGTCGCTCTCTATTCATTTTGCTTCTAGTTACCATTCTATTCTGTTACGCCTGATGACTAAATACAGTGCTTTTGAGGACTGCCAAGAAAAAGCAGTCAAAATGGAGCAGCATTGGTTTGCTCACTTGATGTGGCCCGGAGACCCTCAGAGGAGCCTTGGCCCTGGGCTGCAGACACACCTACCACATGGGAGCTGACCTTTGGACTGGGCCAAACCATAGAGTCCTGAATCATAGTTGACCTCTGCTGACCTCCATACAGCATACTCCTTTCCCAAGTATCCCAGAGACCCAAGCAGCACCCCAACCCTCTCACAAGACAACAAGACAGCTTGACTTCCGCCCACATGAATCACTCCTGGCCTGAAAGTGGCATAGTCTCCAGCCTCTTATGGGCGGAAGCTACAAACACAGTCACCATCTTGTGAAACTGTACTTCATTTCCAAGGCAGTCTGAATCTGCATGTCCCTGGATTATAATCCATCAGCTCAAGAGAGCAGTTTCCCTTATCTTCAGCTAGGTTGATCTTATCCTTGGTTGACAGAATAAAATGATGACTGGATACAGTTGTCTTTCCAACCTTCAAACACTAACCCCATCATCTCTCCAGGGGCTTTTCCAAAGAAGGAAACAGGCTGCGTACTGTAGAATTCTCCGAAGGTATCTGGTTTAGGATCCTGGGGATGTGGGATTTGGAGCGTTTGGACATGTGTGCACAGAGAAGGTTGCTGACTGTGGGCAGTGTCAGGGCACAGGGTCCGCAGAGGGCGAGTCTCTTTTGGGGAACGGGGCTCACACTTGGGAGCCCTTGTTTTTCATCGATCTGCTGAAGCTCCGCAGATGTCCATGGCCCAAGTCCCAGGAGCAAGCTGTGTCCCACAAAGCTGACTAGGGTAGAGACGAGGTCCAGCCATTTCTCTCCCGTGTTTCCTGGACTGTTGAGTGTGGAAGGCACTGAGCACAGCAGGTGCAGGTGACCAGGACTCTGCTGTGAACGCAGCCTCCTCCCCTGCACCAGGGACAGGAGGGCCCTCCTGCAGGTTGCCTGTTCGCCACCCTCTACTGGTCATCCCACGGCCAGTCCCTTTGCTTCATGTATTTAAGACCATGTGCCAATCACCCGTCACCCCTGGGGCACCCACCTGTGAGACAAGGCACAGGTCAGAACCCTGTTTGTCTTTCTCCTGTCCCCTTTCTCTGCCACTCTCCTTCAGAAAGCCCAGCTGCAGGACCAGGGACACTGTGAGGATGCCCAGCACAGAAAGGCCGCAGGTGAGAAGGCTTCCCTGTTCCCAGCCTCACCCAGATGAACCAGGTGAAGTTCAGGACTTGTTAAAGGAAAAATTACACAGATGAATTTAGAGTTTAATTGAGCTGAGAAAAGTTGGTACACCAGACAGCACTTAAAGCCAGCAGAGGGTCAGAGACCTTTGCCCTGCAAGATAGGACAGAAAATGGAGATGGGGCTCTGGGCTCACCTGACTCCAGCAGGGTGGGCTGGCTCCACCTGACTCCAGCATTGGCCTTGGCTGGCCTCTTCTGACTCCAGCATTGTGCATCCCTGCAGTCCTGCCAACCCTCCTTCAGGTGCCCTCTGTCCACAGAGCACCAGCACCTGTGGTTCTTCCGGAACATTCCTCAGTGGAGCAAGAAGGAGGTACAGCACATGCCGCCTGAAGACCAGGATGCACCTGGTGCAGCTGGCAGTGAAACAGAGGCTGGATCTGCCTGCTGGCACTGGAGATGGCCCTGGCCTCTGGGCAGGTGTGTCGAGGAATTCCTACTTGAGAAAGCCCAGAGTAAAGGCCATACCAATTCCAAGTGGGAGGCACGTCCTCTGCTGAACATGGACGTGTTTTTCAGATATGCTCTGTGACTCCAGAAATGTTTTTCCAAGACCTGAGATGGGAGGAGACAGCACCCTTTGGCCCTAGAGGAGGGGAGATGGCACCGTGGCCCTGAAAGGATGTCCTGATGGTTTCCTGGGAGGAGGAGTTGCTGTTACACCTGGCTCCACCGTGAATCCCATGGCCCTGTTCAGAGCAGTGCAAAGGCATGAGGCCAGGTGTGGTGCTGTCTGCTCCAATCCACCATCCACTTGGTAACTCAGCCCTATCCTCCCCAAGCCCATGGTGGCAGGTGAGGGAGGTCACTGCACTCTGATACCTGTGCTTCACAGAGGTCATGGTGCTGCCTGGCTGGGCCTGGTGGGGCCTGGTGGGACGTGGGCAGGGCCTGAGGGAGCTTGGTGGGTGCTGGCAGCAGCTCAGGCCGTACACATCCTATCCACTCGGCCTCACTTCGTTCCCTCTCTGCAACATGGGACCTCCCCCACAAGGCCAGCTGCCAAACCGTGGTGCATGACCTGACCCCATACTCATGAGCAACAGGAGCTACTGTTACTTGGCCTCAATGCTCAGGGGCTGCCCAGGGCTGACCTCTGGCCTCTTGTCATCACTTGGGCTGTTGCTACCCTCGGACTTGCAGCTGGGGAGTTCAAAGAACCTGGTAGCTCAAACTCCCCACCCAGCACCTCCTCTCTCTGAGGTCCCCTCCTATACCAGGCCAGATGTTTGGGCCCAGATGCCTGTGCTCCGCCACTGCTGGGCAAAAGCACGTGCTCACCTTCCTTGGGGGTTTCCCCCACAGGGCCTGGGAAGCCCAGGCAGAGGGGAGGGCACAGGGGTCAGATCCAGGACTCACAACCCCACTGGGGGTGAGCAGGCAGGGGCTGGAGTCACCATCGCGGGTGATGGGGAAGAAGCACCTGCTGGACACGGCCTTCCTCCCACACTTTGCTGGCCTTGCTCCCAGCCGTTCTTTCTGGACTTTCGTCCCTGCAGAGGGCTAATTAAAGGGCTGGGAGCACTGGCCTGGTCACTGCATGCAGAGGTTGTGTTTCCCTAGGACTACAGGCATCCAGAACCCACCCAGCGACTCCCCGTGTGATGGGGAGGTGCCCGTTCTGGCTCAAGTTCTCAAGAGAGGAGATTTTCCAGACCACCAGGCTGGAGGTAACAGCCAGGAGAAGAGTTCCGCCTCTGCTGTGCCCCTCTCTGGCCTCAGTTTCCCCATCTGCAGTACACATGCACATGCCACCTGCACCTGGGCTTTGGGGTGTTCACCCCACGGCCCATCCTTTATGCCCCCGGTTCTCAGGGAGCCCTGCAGGAAAGGTCCTGCACCGAACAGCCTGTGTCCTGCCAGTCATGCAGCCTGGCTCCTGGGGGTTCTCTGGTACCCTTTGGTCACCATCGCACTTCACCTGCTGGTTTCTGGCGTGTGGCTTGGTGTTTCCTCCTTCCTGGGTCTTCTCCTTGTTGAAAGTCAGGGTGGAGCTATTCAGGGTCCATCTCCTCCTGGACGAGGGCTCATCCCCTCCTCTAGCTTACACCCCCAGGGCCATGCAAACCTCCAAGGGTAGCTTTGGCAGCAGAGGTGTTTCTCGCTGTGGCTTCCCATTACAGAAGCCACTGTACTCCAGTTTGGATCTGGAATGTCTCCCCAAGTCCACATGGTGATGGACTTTGGTCCCTAGCCATGGCACCACTGGGAGGTGTTAGAGCCTTTATATGGGGCCTGGCAGAAGGGAGGGAGCTGGCCACCAGGGCACGTCCTTGAGGAAATGAGGAACCTGGACCCCTCTGTCTCTGTGCTTCGGCTGCCTTTAGAGAGAAGCGCTTCTTCCTTTCACTCCCACTGGGATGTACTGTCCCCTCACAGGCACAATGCAACACAGCCCAGGAGCCGTGGACAGCAACCTTTGAAGCCAACACAAAATGAAACTTTGCTCCTTATAAATTGATTATTTCAGACATTAGGCAGCAGAGATGCAAAACTGACTAACACACACCTTTGTTAAACACTTCCTGGATGAAGCAGCAGCCCACCGCCAGGGCGGCACATTGCAGAGCTCACCTGGGCGTGCTGGAGCTGGCCTTGCCAGGGAAAGAGCCAGATCCGCAGCTTCCAGGCACTCTGAGGGTGACAGCAACCCACACACTTACCCTGGGCTTTCTAGGGGAAAAGTCACTTCCAGTGTGAGTCCCAATCCCAATGTTTCCGTCAGCCTGCTCACTGCTGGGACCTAGAGACCTGACAAGAACAGTTAGAGAAGGAAAAGTTCATCTGGGGCTCCCAGTTTGAGAGGTCTTGGTCCATACGCAGCCAACTCCATTCCTCAGGGTCGAGGTGAGGCTGAACATCAAGGTGGAAGAGTGTGGTGGAGAAATGTGGCTCAGGACATTATCAGGAGGTAGACACTCTATTCACCCGCCCCCCGGCACCCAGCCCCTCCAGCCATCCCTCCTCCTGCCTTCAGTGACCACCCAGTCAATCCCTATCAGGGGGACTCATCACATGCTCTTGTAACCCAGTCATCTCACCACACATATGTGTAAGCCACAACATGCAAAATCGAGATGGCCCAAGCCATTCATCTTTTGAACCCCAGATCTAGAGACTTTGACATCACTTTGTATCCCTTGAACCTTAGGTCTAGAGACTTTGACATCACTTTGTGTCCCTTGAACCCCAGGTCTAGAGATTGACATCACTTTGTGTCCCCAGAGCCACTACTGCTTGGAAACTCCCTTTGCCATTCTTCACGATGACCTTAAGGAAGGGTGGATGTCCCTCCCTGGAAGCAGAAGAGCCCTATTTGGGTTTGTGAAAATTGGCAAAGTGTGCTCAGACCAAAATACCAGGGCAGAGGGCAGCCCAGAGCTCTGTGTTTTTGAAAAGAAGTCCAGGTTTTGGATCTAGTGTGCTAAGGAAATTGGAGGGAAAAAGAACCCCACTTGGGGAGCTCAAAAAGGATTTGCTGGTGCATGCTGTGGGTCCTACTATGATAGTCAGCTGCTTCTTCATCCTGTGAACAAGTCAGACAAGAAGGACTTAGAGGTTAGGCTCATTGGAGGCTCATGGATTCAGAGGTCTCAGTTCACAGACAGCCAGGCCCATTGCCCTGGGTGGAGGCGGGCAGGACATCCCGGGAGGAGGGTTGGGAAAAGGAAAGGTTCTCTGCTCACAGCAGTCAGGAAGCAGAGGTGGGCTGGGAAGAGGTCTCTTCCAGGAGAGCCCCCAGCAAGCCGGTCCTCCAGCCTCGCCCCACAGGCCTGCCGTCACACGAGTCCACCCATTCCAACTCGGATGGACAATGCTCCTGAAGTAACAGGAGCTTTTGGGGGACACCTCGTATCCAAACCATAACACCCACCAAAGGGACAGGGCCTCCTCTGCTTGGTAGGAATGCCTGACCTCCAGCACAGTCTCCAGCCGCATGCAGCATGGCTTCTGGATGTTGGGATCCACCATCTCTGCAGAGGCTGTGCCTGAAACCACAGACCATACAGGTCACCTGAGAAGAACCATGGCCACAGCCACACCAGAAGCTGGGGGCCAAGCTGGTACCAACGAACCTCAGGGCAAGGTCATCTCCGGGAGCTGAAGTGACCCCTGCCCCCTGTCGCAGGATTTGGAAATGTGCTTCTCCCTTCACCAACTCTAAACCACGCTCAGAGCAAGGGGGCGCTCAGGAGGAGGGGCCTGAAACAGCCGCGAGCAGCTGGGGTGGTGGGTTAGAGGGCAGGAGAGTCTGCCAGGGTGGTGCGGTTCAGTAATGTGGCTTCTCCCTCCTGCTGCTTCCCCTTTGCGCTCTCCAAAGCCTGATGGGGAACACAGACGTGAGCAAGGGCAGGTGGGCTGTAGGACAGACATCATTCTACACTTACCCCCTCTGCTTTCTTTTGAAAAGAAATTTACCTGCAGCCCTCTCTGGCCTAAGTCGACAGAGGTCACATTCCTCAGCAAACTGCCTGTTATCTGCAGGAGAAATGCAAGCCCACAAGAGGAATGCAAGTTACCCTGAAGGGGGACTTTTGGAACTCAGGGAGATAAGAATGATTTCCCTAGCCTTAAAATCTGTAGGATCATGTTTCAATTAGAACAAACAGCATGGGCCAATATGACCCAGAGTTGTCACGGCAGTGGGGACTTGAAAATCTGATGTCATCCTGTTGTTTGTCAAAAGTCAGCAGGTGGGCTTGGGCAGGACTCTGGAAACTTCCCTGGAACCCCAATAAATATGGAGTACGGGAGGGCACGCTGTCCTCCTCTCCTCTCTGAGAGGGTCCACTCTCTCCCTTGACAGTGCCCCTGTTCCCTTTTTCCCGTTACTCTGAGTGACATGTCTGAAGTCTTCCTAGTGTGACTGAAGGAATTGGGAAGAGGAAGGGTTAGTTACCATGGCTGCCTCAGTGGCATGGCTCGTGCCCTGTTTCAGAACTTAAAATGGTGGTAGCAACTGAACATGCCGGACCTGGAGATGATCATCTCCTCTTTAGCTAGGCTTCATTTGCCTCCAAAAGGAAGTTTCCAGCGTGAGATAGCAGATGTACAGCGGCTCCCACTTGACAGACAGATTGATGGGTTTGTGCCTCAGGACAGAGTGACCGTGCTAAGCCCACTGAGCCTTCTGTACTGGACACCTTCCAGAGCTACCTGCAACGTGGCCAGGGAGAGGAGAAGTAGAGCAGATGCTGGCTGCTGTGGGTGGCAGTTGCACCCAAATGTCCCTTGAGGTGGTCCAGGTTGGGCTTTTCCAAGTCCAGGGTGAGCCCAAAGAGAAACTCAGATCCTGTTTCCTCAGGGAACTCTCTGTGCCATGCCACCTGGCCACATGCTGAGAGGCAGGGGTGATAGCTGCAGCACCCACCCATGCCTGGGAGGCTTCCCACCTGCCTTGCCTGGTGCCCCATACTCTGAGAACCCAGGAGCCCACCAAGCACCAACACTGAGTGCAGGACAGGGGCAGGGAGGAGCTCTCAGGACAAGTCAGGCCCTGCAGATATCAAGTGATCCATCTCAGGTAAGTGGGCCATCACCCACAGATGCTTAGCCATGCACAGCTGGAGTAGGTCCAGTCTAGAACACCTGTGCAGGCCTAAGCTTCTGCCTCATTGGAAAGGAAGATCCCGTCTGTTCTAAAGCAAGGCTGTGATTGCCAAACTCAGCCTCAAGAGCAGAGGTAGCAGGGAGGTTGGGAAGAAGGGGCGTGAGGACTGGATGGCTCTGCCTTCCCAGGGCCTTCAGTCCCTCTGTCTGCTAAGGCACCTACCCTTCCCATGATGAGAACAGTAGGAGACCAGGCACCTGTGGTGGTTCCTACTCCCTGGCAGGGGTTTAGGGCAGCCGTCCAAAGTGGGTAGGGACCAGACGCATACAGGACTGCTTCATGTAATGGACTCCTCATGGCTTGGATGAAACCAAATGCTGGCCACAGAGCCATGGCCAGCAGGGAGCTTGGGCCACCATGCTGCACAGTCTGAAGCTTGCTGGGCACCACGGGGTGTGGCTAGTGGGTGTTTCTGAGGCTGCCCTAACAAAGCATAGCAGGGCACAACGACATATTCTCTACAGCCCCAAGGCCACCCATCTGCAGGAGCCTGCTCCCTCTGAGGCCTGCATTGGGGAGCCTCTTCCCTCTCCAGCTCCTGGTGGCTCCACATGCAGTTTGACTTATGGTTGAATCACTCCAGTCTATCTCCATGGCCACATGATGTCCTCATCCCTGTGTCTGTATCCTGGCCACCTCTGGAGGACACCAGTCTCATTGGACTGGGGATGCACTGCAACTGTGAGTTACCTGATTACCCGGTTTCCAGGGAGGGCACACTTGCAGGCACAGGGTTGAGACCACAGCCTGTCCCTTGAGGGACAGTTCAACACAGGGCAAGCAGAGTGGCAGCTCCTAGGACGTGCACAGCCATCCTACACCCCCAGGCCTGAAGAGCCCAGTGGGGCATGGCTTAACAGGAGGCCTAATCCAGAATAGATCTAGAACTGCAGAGATAAAGAACGGGCTTTAAAAGCAGAACAGTGCCCAAGAAGGGAGGTACTGGAGAGGGTGGAGCCCAACCTTGACTTTGGGCCTGGGTGTCCTCCTGTCAGCATCCACACAGCCCCGCTGAGCACATCTGACAACACCACGCCTGCCCTGTCTGCTCTGCCTTGGCTGTTCCAGGAGAGGAGAACACCGACAGGAGACTGGTCCTGCTGCATTCCACGCTTGCACTCGAAGAACAAGAGTGCCTTCCCAGGCTGGCACGTGCACCTCAGGCTGAGGGGTGGCTGTTGGGCAGGGTGCTGAGGCCTGGGGATGAGTTGGGTTGAGAAGGGCCCAGGCTGGAGCTGCCATTGGTGCCCTTATTTGGGCCCATGCAGGGCCAGGACTCAACTTAGGAAAGTATTGCTGCCATGGTGAAGGTTGGTGAAAGCACACAGATCGAAGCTGGCAATGGGTCAGGCAAGGTCCTGGAAGACCAGAGGAGCTCCCAGCACTCGATTCTCCAAGCAACCAAGTGGGCAAGACACCTGGGGTCCTGTGGGCAGGAATGCTCTCTAGCCCTTTGCATCCAGGGACTAGGTTGGGCTAATATCAGCCTGCAGGCCAACAGGTTGAGCTGATTCTGCAGGCCCCTGGCCTGCAGCACAGATCAGTCAGCATGGACCAGCTGGCCCAGGTCCCAGGCAAAGATGTCCAGCTAATCAGGAAGGACTAGGGTGCAGGCTGGCTCTCTTCAGGCCCAGCACCCTCAGAGCAGTTGGTTTAGTTTCACCATTTCAGCATTCTGGATAATGCATTGTCTAAATAGCATCTCCCGACCATGCAGCTCCAGTTAGAAGCTCAGCAGGGAGAGCAAAGCCAGCCTGGCCGTTAGTCAACACACTGCCCTTCATGCTCCAGAGTTGTGTGCTGACTCTGACCAGGGTCCATTTTTGCTCTCCTGGATATAAGGGCAGGAGCCTGGCCACACACAGCTGTCCCAGGGGCTGGGGCTCCTGCTGGCAACGTGGAGGCAGCCAGGGCCACCAATGCACAGGAAGGATGCCTGTCTCTCAGTTGCTCCTCTCCCACCCATGATTTTTTCTATGATGTGACTGAGGCAGAGACCATATGAAAGCTATTTTGAACCAAAGAAGATGATGCCATCAAATCCTTGGCGACACTTCTTCTAGTCACCCAGGATGAGGTGGGAAATGCCACTCAGGGGTCAAGAGTCCAGGAAGGCCATGTAAAAGCCACTTTGCACACAAGAGGCCTAAGTTCTGTTTTTGAAAAGGAGCCTGTGTCTCTGGCACTACGCTTGAGAAGGAAGGTTTAATCTCCTAGACAGTGCAGCTGCTGGGGGAAAACACTGGTGCTGACCTTCATTGGAGTCCCAACCCATGGACACAGCCATCATTTTTAGATCTTGTATCTGTCCCAAGGCATATTCTTCTCATTTCATAAATGAGGATTCTGAGGTTCTAAGTGGTCAATTTGCCTAGAGTTGTGTGGGAGCAGGATTTGACCAGCCCTGTCCAGCTCCCCTTATGGAGGCCCAGTGGCACAGGCCTTATGTGCACTTTCACAAGCAGCAGAGCCTGGCGAGGTGACAGGGAGGGGCCCAGTATTTCCACCCACCATGCTGGAGCCACACAGCTGAGCCTTGGGTTTCGCCACCATGTTGGAGCAGAGCCTTTGAAGCCAGGGATTAAACACACTCAGCTCTGTTGTACCCTGCGCGCCATGAGGACTGCCTTGTGAAGTCACATTGGATCTCAGAGGAGGGTCCAGGAATTCTTCACAAAACAAACTCATTGGTTCTCTAGTCCAGTGGGCAAACACACACAGCTGAGGTCTCAGTGGCAGTGAGTTCCACTTGCCATTCCCAGCAGCTAGGTGAGTGCCACTAGGACAGTTTGCACATTTACAACGGCCCTGTGCAGAAAGCTCCTGGCAGAAGGAAAACGCTCTTCCAGGGCTGCAGGAGAAGCTGAGCCAAGGGGGCCAGCTGTGCAGGAGGGGCCAGCAAGCCCACCAACTGTTCCTCCAGCTATCAGCCTTGTGGTCAAGATGGGGACTGGAGCATGAGCTCAGAAGTTCCAGCACTTGCCTGGCATGCTCAAGGACCCAGGTTCAAAAGACAGCACCCCATACACTGCCAAGTGTCAGGGAAAAAAAGGTCAGATGGAAAAATAAATAAAATTGACTCTCTCTCTTAAAAAAAGAAAGAAATAAATAAAAAATATATATTTCATCAGTTCTCAATGGTGCTTTCCACCTGGAAGCCCAAGGCAAAATCAGCTTCATACAAACAACTTTGGCTTCAGGCTGGCTGAACCTTCCCAGCACTTCCAACTCACCTGGGGAGCCAGGGCTGCAGGCTGAGGGAGTCCCCCAGCACCTCCAACTCACCTGGGGACCCAGGGCTGCAGGCTGAGGGAGCCCCCAGCAGGTGCTCCAATTGACCAGGGGGAGCCATGATGTGAGCTGCTCTGCGCCTTCTTACCAAGGCAGACATGTACACTGTGAGAGGGATTATTCATTCCTGAGGATATGAGAACATTACACTTTACGGGGCTATGTTTATCTTCATGTTCCTCTTTGGCCACGAGTGATGCTTTCTCCTGTGGCCTCTGCTCATCCCTCACCGAGTCTGCCGTGAGCTTGGTGCCTTTTGCCCACTACCCCCCCGCCCTGTAGCACCCTTTCACCAGGATGTCATATTTGAACCTGCTCTGCTGGGCTTCTCTGCAGATGTGCCAACAAAGGGAAAGGGCTGGAAGATTCTCCGGCACTGGCACTGCTGTCTGCTGTTGCCTTGAGCTCACTGCCTTGTTGAACCTGAGGAGCTTGTGATTCTGTTCAGAAGGTGGCTGTGAGCACCAACTCTGCATGTGAATTCTCTGTGTACTCCTGCTGTGTGGGGAGGAGCAGACTGGCAGCTTGGAAGGACTGCTTTCAAGACCCATCCCCTGATTCCAGGATTTGTTCCAAGCAGGCTGTGTCCAAGCAGGAAGGAATCCCACCCCTGCTCCAATGGGGTGTGCCCTTCAGAGAGGAAGGTGGCTGGGAACTCACTACCGGTTAGTTCCCATTGGTGCCTGGTGGGTAATAGCACCCATGCTAAAGGAGGCACACAGCCCTGTGAATGTGCAGAGGGGATGCTCAGGGCTGTGATGGGGACAAAGGAAGTGCTCTGCCGACCTGAGGAAAGGGCCAGCCCCATTCAAGGTGGTCAGAGCAGGGAGGGCTTTCCGCAGGAGAGGATTTAAAGTGGAATCCTCTGGGGTGACATCAAGTCCTATGCTTTGGCAGAAGCATCCCCAGAGTAGGGACTGGGGAAGTTATTTGGGAAGGGGATGGGGCAGTAATGGTGCCTGCGCAGCCTACACTGGACAGCCTCTGTGCAGGGAGCTGGGTGCTTGGTCCTCAGAGCTACCCTGTAAGGCAGATGCCACCTTGCCATACAATGCAGATCCTGTTCCCCCCCTGGGGGAAAGCCAGGGCCTGGGGCTGAGATCCTGGTCCATTTCATTTCAATTTTGTCATTGCTGGGGGACTTCCCCCACCTGTGCCACATGTTCGTCTTCTACACAAAAATAATCTCTATTTATGGTCAAGATTGTTAAGATAGAGAAAATGCCTTTCATGAATTCCATTTATGATTTTTAAAACTTCGGGAGCTAGAGTGGTGGCTCAGCGGTTATGGCACTTGCCCAGCATGCACAAGTATATGGGTTCAAACCCAGCACCCAGGTACACAGCTAAGTATCAGAGCAATGAAAGCTATGTGAAAAACTCAAGAAAAATTGATTCTCTCTCTCTCTCTCACTGTCCTTCTCTCTTTAAAAAAAATAATAATAATTTCTAAAGCTTCAATATCTTATTTAAAAAGAATGAGGCCTATAAGAAGTTGCAAGCACGGGGCTTCCTCCAACCTGAGTGTTCTTCCAAACCCTGGAGCAGGGTGCACTGGTGCGCTGCTTTTCAGAGTCTAGCCCCGAGTCCGCCTGGGTAGCAGCTAGGGGTCTGCAAGCTGCTCTCTGATTGAGGCTGTCTACTCACTGATCACTTTGAACCCAAGCGGTTTCATTTATTTACTTATTTTGCAGTGCCAGGAATTGACCTTGAGCCTTCAAGGTGAGTGCTTCTCCACCAAGCTACATCCCTGCCCTTTTTTCTTTTTGATATGAGGTCTCCCTATGTCACCCAGGCTGGCCTTGAACTCCTAGGTTCCTATATCCTCTAGCCTCAGCTTCAGAGGCGCCCCACTGTGGCCAGTCAGGTGACTTGATGACTTTTTTTTAAATTTTTTGAGAAGTTGTGTTGTTGTACAATCATAAATGCATATCCAATAATACTATGATATTCATCTGATCATAATCCAGAATCACCTGCACATCGCCCACACCCCGGTCTCTTAACTCTTCTATATTTCCTCCCTATAATAGATATTAATATCCATATATATGCACACATAAATATATGATTGTGCATTTTCCAGAATTAAATGATTACATGGTATTATTTGGCTTCTCAGCTGAGTAGAGAGTAAGCTACATTGTTAATACCATCCCTAGATCCCTCCCTTCCCCCACTACATATCTATGGCTCCCTTAGATTATGTGTTGCTTCAACTTTGCTGAGTCTAGTACATGAGCTTGACTACCTTTCACACAAGCCTGGGTTTTACTCTGGCCTCCACAAATGAGGGGAAATGTTTAACCCTGGAGTTTCTGGGTTTGGCTAACTTTGCTCCACATGATTTCTTCCATTGATATCCATTTAACTTCAAAGGCTATAGTATTATTGTTTTTAATAGCTGAGTAGAACTCCATAGTGTGTGTGTGTATACCAGAGTTTTTGGATCCATTCATTCTTCCAGTGAAGGGCATCTGGGTTGGTTCCATAATTTAGCTGTTGTAAATTGAGCTGCTGTGAACATGGATTATGCTGTGTTGCTGTAATGTGCTCTTTCTAGCTTTTCTGGGAAAATATCCAGAAAAGGGATCGATGGCTTATCTTTAAGGCTGTGTTTCCACTGAACCGAGTTTCTCAGGGCCTGGGTCCTTGCCTGCTGGTCCTTTCTGTAGCTCATTTCTTGGGGAGTTGGGCACACCGTGCCACCACTACCTCTCCCCTCTGTCAGTTGTTCTCTGCCCTCTCTTACCCTGCCTGTCCTGGGAACTGACCTCTAACAGTGAGTCCACAATGCCCCTGATCACTTGTATTCCTGTTGGGGTAGCTAGTGGAAGTGGCCACTGCCCCATGCCCTCCCTGGTGCCAGGGTTGAGCAGTGGCTGCTGCCTGGTTCACCATGGCCACACTCCTGCTAAGTGGCCCATCCACGGTTACATCTTGCAGGGTTCCAGTTGCACTTCCCTCTCCCTGTGTTCCCTGGCACTTCCTCCTCTGCCCCACCTCCACAGCGGGGCAGCTCCATCCCCATCCACCAAACTCTCTTCAGCTACACCCCTCCCTATTCCTCCAGGTCCTGCAGTTTTGAAGGACATCCTCAAACCCCATGGTTACATGTGAAGCTGGGCACAGCCCAACCCAGGTGTCCTCTGGCCTCCCTGAAGTTCTTGCTAAGGAGAGGGTCACTGTGCTCTGTGACACAGGAGGCTGGGGCAGGGTGCAGCCCTGTTGGGGTGAGACTGTTGGGCCTGGACCCCCACCCCTGAGCTGTCTAGGAGGTCTGAGGTCATTATCCAGGCAGACAGAAAGCCCTGGTTGGTGCCCTCTGAGAAAACCACCTGAGGCCAGCACGAAACTCCATTCACACAAGTCCGCCCCAGGTCCAGAAGCGACTGGGATGGGCTGTCTAACCCAGACAGGGTTTGGGTTCCCTGGTCACTCTTGGCAGCATTCCAGGAGCCTGACCTGCTGCCTGGAGAGGGAGGAGAGATGAGTGTAGGGAAGATGCCTTGTCCACAGTTACACCTGAATACAGCTGGCATGGAGATGACCCTATTCCGGAGATTTCAGACACCTCCCACCCATGGCTGATCCGAATGGGGAATTTCCCAAGAACCAGGCTTGCTGTGCACTTGAGCCTCCAGCATCCTCTGAGGCCAGGCCCTCTATAGCCACTCCAAGCACATCATGAGGGCTGAGTTCCCAGCCTCTCCCTGTTTTGCTCGCTTGGATCTCCAGGGCACCATGATGACCACTGACCTCTGTGGCCTCCTGTGGCTGAACGGCACCTGGCTCAGCAGTAGGCCCTGCAGATGAAATTGGTTAGTTTAGAGTGCTGTCATCAGGATGAGTCCTAACCCAGCATGGCCCATCCTTGTAGGAAAAGCACAATGACCAGGAAAGAGGGGCTGGAGTGAAGGGTGTGGCTGTCTCCAGAAGCGGAGAGGACAATTCTCCAGGAGCGTCCTGAGAGAAGCAGCTTGTACTCTCCTGGAAGGTTTGTGGCTTAGGACTGCACAGGGGTAAATCTCCACCATGTGAGTCACTTAACCTGTGTGCATGGGGGCTGAGAGCAGATTGGCTGTGGGCCCTGAGAGTGAAGCCTTGCTCGCCTTGGGGGCAAGTGGGTGCAAGCCCACACATCCTGGGGAGCTGACTCACTGTCTGGGAATGGCATCTGGCCTTCCCTATGCCAGGGTCCAGCTGATCCTGAAGGCTCTAGGGCCAAACGTGAATAGCCCCCTCAACCTGGCTCACACAGCCCACACTGACAGAGGTGCCCCATGTTCCCACTGAACCCTTCACCTGTGGGTAGTAGCTCTCCTCCTTTTACAGTTGAGGAAACTGAGGCCCAGAGAAAAATCAGCCATCACAGCTGGCTCAGGAGGTCATGCTGAACTGAAAGGAGGAGCTAGTGGTTCACGATGCCCTGGAATGAAGCTGCCCTTGCAGGTGACAGCAGGCTGGGGTGTTCCAGATGGAAAGACACCAGCTCCTGAGGGAGTCGGGTGGCCAATGCTCCACCTGAGCTGGGAGCTGAGGTCTCAGGCCCCAGCACTTTCCAGAACCCTGGTGAGGTGCGGAACAACTAAGCACAGTGCCCTTGAGGTTTTTCTGATGATCTCCAAACCCAAACCAAGGCAAAGCAGGGAGCTCAGCTCTACCAGAAACGGAAGTCTCATCTAGCTGTATCTGAGGTGCTCCCCACCCTGATCAGTGTTGGGCACTCAGAATGGTGGGTGTCAGGGTGGGCGGGGTCACATGAGGCAAGCCGGCTATGCTCATTCTGGCATGAGTATGCCTGGCCCTTGCCCCAGGCAAGGCAGAGAGCTGGCTGTAGAAACACCAGCCTGGGTTTCAGAGCAAGTGGGCCATGGCACTAGACAGGAACTAATGCTGCGAAGGGATGGGAACAGGGCCCTGGGAGAGTTCTCAGCAGGGGGCCATGGCCCAGAGCCAGCTCTGGGAGGTTGCCCAGTTTTTCCAGGCAGAAGTTGAAGTCATTTGGTGTCCGGTGATTGGCAAAGATGGGCACAGGGAACAGGGCACTGCAGAGTTGGAGTTAGCAGTTTGGCTAACCCACCAAAGTGAGCTGGAGTCTGTAGTCACAGGGAGGCCAGACCTCAGGAACAGGAGGGAGAAATGTGGACTGGGGAATGCTCAACTGTGGTCGAGCCTAGGTGAGCATCATTTCTAGGCTGCTGGTTATGAGAAAGTGCTTTGGGGGACTAGCTGGTAAAGCACAGTTTTAAGGGAGACATGAAAACCTTGGAATTCTTGTGGGGCATGGAGATGGAGGTAACAAGAAGGCTTTTGGAAATGGGAATGGAGGCCAGGAGAGGTCCAAAAAGGAGACTTGAGGATCTTTAGTACACAGGATACCTAGATGGCTCCCTAAGAGTCCCCAGGTAGGAGAGGGTGACTGTGAGTCCTTCTAGGTATACTTACTTCAAAGACACATATGGCAGCTGGGAGCAACTTGCCCAAATATGAGCAACTTTAAAGTTTTTGTGCTGTGTAAGAAATACTGTGGTCTTTTCCCTCGGCTGGCATTACCCCAGTGGCAAGAGTGTGGCTCTCTGAGCATCCCAGTTGGACTAATGATGTGTCTCAGGATGGTGCTGGTGACCATGTGGTAATGCACCTGTCCTCCTGGAGGGAGCAGTGCTGGAGGATTTCCTCAATGTGCTGTGGAGCAGGTCCCTGACTCACATTCTTGGCATTGGTGCTTGGTGGAACTTCCTGAATGGTAAACAGTGAGGATCCTGGTTCCACAAGTGAGGACTCAGGGGCTCAGGATCTGGAACCTTCCCTGACCTCACCCCTGTGCCTCTTCACCTGGCCGGTACAGATCTGTATCCTTCATAAGGAGTTGGTGACAGTGACTTGAGCTCCTCCCAGTCTCCTGTGAGTACTTCAGGGAGTTACGCAGCTGGAGGAGGAGTGTTGAAGCTAGGGAATTCCTAATCAGTTGTGAGGGGCTGGAGACCCTGAAGTTGCAGGTGACATTGAAGTGCGGCCATCTTACTGGGATCCATTGTGCCATTCACATGGGGTCTGCACCAGCTTCAGGTGGTCATCAACAAGGCCCCATCAGTCTGCCTGTTGGATGGGCCAGCTCTTCTGCCCACTACAATGCCCCCAGCTCTCTGTGCACATGAAAACTCAGGAAAACTTCCTGTGTGCAGCCCTAGTGCCACAGGGACTGAAAAGAGGCAAGCCTGAGATTCACTGGGGTGGGCAGCCTCTGAGATGTCCCAGTCTGGCCTCTTGCCCTTTACACTCAATGTGCTGCCCTGCCTGGGATCCCCAGGATGCAGGCTTGCTGCACACTAGGCTGGAACCACAGCTATCTTGACAGGCTCATTCTCTTCCTGGAATACCTGTCCAGAGAGGTCAGGAGTGTGCAGGCCATGGAAGGATCCACATGCTGAGGAAGTGCTGCCTCCTGTCAACCACCTTTGGTCTGCAGATGGTGCAGCCAGGCCAGCAGTGGGAGAGTGGGGGTGGGGGGGTCGAGAATGAGCACATACAAGTACATGCTGCCTGAGCTGGACCCCACCCTATGTTCCCAGATGCTGGGCCTTCAGAAGTACACAGGAACACAGGACTGGCAGGTAGGAGCAGACCCAGGTTCCACTTCTGAAGCTGGAACTTATTAGCCCTGTGCCTTGGGACAAACTGCCTGACGCTGACTTTTTTGTCTGTAGAATGGGGACAACAAATCTTGGTGACCTCCTTTCCATGTCTTCTGCTGTCTCTATAGGAGGACTTGGGAGGGCAGTCCACCTTATCATCCTTCCCTGCCAGTCCCACAATGGAGGCACTAGGCCGCACTGAACACCCACCTGGTGCCCTGGCTTCTACACCTGCTGCTGTGCCTGCCTCCCTACTGCTCCTGGGATTTTCTCCCAAAAGGAATTAAGGAAAGTTAAATTATTTTATAAGGGGGTTGGCGTGGGGGCAGGGAGAAAGTGCTAGAGCGCACTTGGAACTGTGCCTGGAACATATTAAGCACTCAAAAGTGTTAAAAAAAAAACAGCAACGTTGCCAACAACAACAAACCCCTTTTGCACACAAGGAGGAACAGCTAAGAAGAGTGAAGGAACTTAGCTGAGTCCTCCTACGGTCCAGAGAGCAGAAACAGGGATACAAACCCAGATTCCTAACCTCTCTTCTCTACTCCCGGTCGCCCAGCGCCCTTAGCTCCCAGGCCGGCTGGCCAGTGCATCCAGATGGCCCTCACCTTTGCCGCCGGTCCCCGCCGAGGGGAGCGGGCAGCAGGATAACGCCGTCCAGTCCTCGCCCCGCCCCCGCTCTTGCCGAGGCAGAGGGGGCAGGGCGGAGCCGCGCGCATGTGCACAGCTGGCGCCCCCCACCCCCCGCGCACAGCTGGGACGTGGGCCTCGGCCAGGCGGGCTCAGTCGGGAGCCGGCGGTGGACTCGCAGGGCGCGCTACGTTCGGTCCGGGCGAGCGAGGTCGGTCCGCGCCGTCTGCCATGGCCGCGCGCTCCGCGAGCCCCGCGCCCCGCTGCCTTCTGGCTCTCGTTCTGTGCTGCGGCTGGGGGGCGCTGGCGGTGGTCGCCCAGAAGCCGGGCAACGGCTGCCCGAGTCGCTGCTTGTGCTTCCGCACCACCGTGCGCTGCATGCATCTGCTCCTGGAGGCCGTGCCGACCGTGGCGCCGCAGACCACCATCCTGTGAGTGTGGCCAGGAACGCAGGGAGGATCAGAGGACACCCGCGGTTGGGCTTCCACATGGGGTGTCGTGGAGGATCAAGGGACGCGGGGAGCTTGGGGTTCAGGGGTACAGGGGATCGTGGGTAGGCGGACGTGGTGGTCTGGGCGTCGGGGAACCCGGCTCGGGCGCACCGGGCCTTTGTCCGCCCAGGCCTGGAGTCTGAGGGGCGGACCCGAGCTCTGAGCGCGGGACCTCTGGAGCCGCCTTTGTTCCGAACTCGGAATCCTCGGCTGGACTGGAAAGAGGTGGGGAGCTACCAGGGAAATCCCCGCGCGTCCCCGGCTGCCTGCCCGCACGATCGCTTCCTTCGCTCTGCGCGTTCCCCAGTCCTGTCCCGGCTGAACCTCGCTCTACTACAGCGTAGGGCCGCTGGCCGCGCCGCCCCTCCTCTGCCCCATTCCTCCTTTCTCCGGCTCCTCCCGGCTTCCCCTGCTCCTTTCTCCCCCTCCTCCCGCAGTGCAGTTCCCCACCCCCGCACCGGGAAACCTTCTTGGTGGAGCTTCAGTGCCCGGCACCACGGAGACTTCAGCCCGCGTCCCCGCATCTGCCCCAGGCGCCGGTCTCCTGTCTTCTGTGGTGTCCCTGGGTCCGCGGGGCACAGGCTAGTCTGGGGCTTTTCCTGATTCTGGAGAAAGCCTGGTGGCCAAGGTCCCAGGAAGGGACTACAGCGCTGATGATCGAATTCTGGGGCACATGGGGCCGAGATGGAATGGGGTTCACAGCACTTCTACTTAAAGCGCGTCCTTCCTTCCGTTTCCCTCTGGGTTGGTCCTGTATGCTGATGTGCTGAACTTCCCGGACACTTGGTGTTCATGCTGATACAACATGTCACATACTAAGCAAGACCTCTCCAGGGACCAGAGAAGCCAGCAAGAACTTCCACATCACTTTCTCTTAAGGAGGAATCCCGGTCCCCTTGCGCAGCCTGCTTTTTAGGGACCCAGTACCACCAGAGTTCGCTATAGGCCTTGGATTAGAAAAATTCAGATTCTGTAGCGCCAGACATGCATTTTAGGTGCAGGCTATAATTCAATGCCCTACAGCTGCCTTCTGCATGCCAAAAATAGTTTTCACTTTTCTTGGCTGGGCTGGAGGACTTTTGGCACCACTGAAGAGGCCGCAAAAGTTGTAAAAGTTTGAGTGGATTGTTCAGGAAGTGTGCGGTTAGCATTCTTCAAAAACAAAATGCACACTGATGGCTACCTCTCCTGGTGGGCCATGGATGTGAAACTGCCCAAGGATGTAATGAGCTGCTCTTCCAGAGGGTATGGATGCTCAGCCAGGCTAGTATCTAAGAGGGTATAGTACTCCCAGCAGTGGACTTTAAAAACAGGACAAGGCGAGGTTTCTTGAATGTGGACAATTGAATTAATTCTTCAGAGAGTGGAAGAAACTTGGCCTCTGAAGCCAATTTTCATATCTGGTCAGAGCCTGATACTTGCACTGTTTTGCTTCTAAATCTTAATTGCTTTTTTGAAAAGAGCACTATCTTAAAATGGGCGTTGTAGAAGTGGGTCCGTAACAGAAATATAACAGGATGCGTAGAGGAGCCAGAGAGGACAAGCCCACATCACAGCCAATTGCTGGGAGTTCCTGAAAGGGAAATATGCAGAAATTCATATCGTACTTGTGTGGAGTGTGGGGCTTTCAGAAGTGATTGAGATGATAGCACTTGGTGTCATTGATTCTGAGGCGAGTAGAATAGATGCCAGGTTGATGAGCTCCTTCAGAGAACTGAGCAGCTCTGACTGACATGAAGATGCCATTGCCACTCCAGAAACCCAGGTGGGACTAAGCAGAGCCTCCTGTGCTGCTGACTGGCCCCAGCCGGGGTGGAGCCCTGGAGTGGGGCCCTGAGTGTGTGGCCTGTGCACCATGTGAGGTGGCAGGTTTGGGGATAGATAGGAGTGGGTGGGCTGGGGAAGCAAGGAGGAGGGAGAGGAGGATTCCTCCTGTCTGGGTCGGGCACAGTCACGTGAGAAAGGTGTGTGTTTGCTCCAGCTTTTCCCCCAACTCTTCTCTCTCCTAAACACTGTTATTTTCTGTTTTCCTTTTTAAAGAAGTATTTAGTAGAAATTGAGGACATAAAAGAGATCAACATCAAGACCTTGATCCCAGAGTCATTTGGGCTATCCCACCATGGCACTGACCTGACCCCACCTGACTTATGGAAGGCACTGAATCAGAGGTGCTGGGAAATGCGACTCTCTGCCAACCCTGATGTTGCAGGAGTGTGCCTTGGCCCAGGACTGTTCAAGCGGTGGTCCAAGACCACCTGCCATTCAGGTTTGGACTGACCTGGTGCTCCCTGCAGTGAGCAGCAGCAGAGCCTGTGCTCTGGGTGTCCTCAGGGCTCTGCAGCTGTTCTTCCTCTTAGCTTCGGGGGCTTTGCTGGGCGCAGCAGCGGGCACTGTGGAGGGGCTTGGCTGTGGTTGACATGGGTCATGCTGATAGTTGGAAAGCCAGGCACCCGGTTCTCACTCTGCTCCTTCTCTACTCAACCCCCAGCCTTTTGCGGGAATAACATTTGAATAGACAGTGCAGGGTCCTGTGGGCTTCAGGGCCTCTGCCTGCTGTTTCCCCAGCTCCTTTCTCTTCCCAGCAGCCTTGCAAAGCCAGCATCCACCTGGCATCCAGGCCACCTCAAACCCCAGAACCCTGGCAGAAACCCTGCATCTGAGGATGCAGGGCTGTGGGTGGGCCCAGGAAGACAACTTCTCAGACACATGTGGCTCCTGCTCTGCCTGCCAGACAGCTGTCCTGCTTTCCTCAGCTCTCGGACCCCTCTGAGAGCAGGTCTGTGCTGCCCTCTGCACCACCTGGTTCGAAAAGACCCAGTTCAGGATCCCTGTCACTCTGGTGACTAGCTTCTTCTTCCTGGGGACCTCTATCCTGATTATCAACACTCCTAAGGTCAGAGAACGGGGAGGCGAAGGTCTTCAGGGCCCTAGCCCAGAGACCCCAGGGGAAGGGTGGGTAGACATGCCCCGCAGCCCCAGGGCCTTCTGCTCCTGATTTCGTCAGGACCTTATTTATGGATCTGGTTAGTGGTTCTGGAGGTTGAAGTCAGTGACATTCTACCACTTAGCCTCATCACCAGGCATTTTTATTTTTAAATTTTGAGCCAGAGTCTCTCTGGACTAGAACTTGCCGTCCTCCCTCAGCCTCTGGTGTAACTGAGTAGCTGGGATTACAGGCGAGTACCACCAGCAACTGGCCAAACTTCCTTTTTAAAGGGGTGGTTTGTGGCAGATCTTTTTGTGCATGGCTAGTCAGCTCTAGGAAGACAGGGATCTGCCCGGTTCCTATCTGGGCCCCTTTGGGGGTACTGCTGATAAAACCAGGCCTCTACGCACAGAGCCCTGCAGCATGCAGAGCCTCATGGGGGCCCACAGGCCCATCTTGCCTTTGCCCTGCCCTGGTCTGAAGTGGAGCCTTAGCTAAGGACTCTGCAGATGTGACCTCTGTCCGGTGGAGTTGTGCCTCGGGGAAGAAGGACCTATTGAAACACAACTCACATTTATAAAGGTGTGCATACTGGATGTGCATGCTGGGTGAGGTTTGTCCTGCTTCTGTGGCCTGTCCCCATGGTCCTGATGGTGACCATGTGCCCTCGTTGCTTCCCAGTCCCTGCTGTCCTTTACTCCTGCCATTCTGTGTCTTTGCTCCTGAAGGTTGCTGGTCTTCTGTCCTTCCTTGGCGTGCCTCCGTCTGACTGCCAACTGAGGGTAGGTCTCCCCTCTTCCCCTTTGTTTGGAGAGGGCATGGAGGGTTGCTTCCTTCCCTATGACTGTGTGTCCCAGTGAGGTCCTTGGGTCTGGGAGTTGCTGCGGCGGAAGGGTGTGAAGCTGCTTTATTCTTCCTATTGGCCAGGGCTGCCAGCGTGATCCTGCCCAGAAACTCGTTTTACACGTGTTGCTGGGTTCCCAGGCATGAAGTTGCTCCTGGCATTCCCTTGTTGCCTTCTGAGACCTGAAGACAGCAGCCAGCTCTCCTCCCTGCACCTGGGCATGGGTGCATTCTCTTTCATCAGTCTGCCTGCAGGTCGATGCTTTACTGATTTTTGACAACCAGCTTCTGGATACATCGGTTTTCTCACTTTTTGCTCCTTCAGTTTTGCTCACCCTCCACTTGGGTTTAGTTTGCCTTCCTCCTTCACTGAGGTGGAAGACGAGGTCATTGATTTTTCATTTTCATTAGTTCAAAATACTTTCCATTTTGGTTTCTTCATTGATCAAGGGTTTCTTATAATTGCATGATTTAGTTGCTGAATGTTGAGGGATTTTCCCAGGGATCTTTCTGCTGTTGTTTACTAATCTAATTCCATCATTATCAGAGAGTATAAATTGTAAACTTAAGTCCTTTTAAATTTACTGAGATTTGTTCCTTGGTCTAGAGTATGGCTTATTTTGAAAATGTTCCTTGTGCTCTTAGAAAGAATCCTTTCTGCTGTCGTTGGGTGGAATGTTCTGTAATGTCAGTTGGTCAGATTGGTTGACGTGTTCAGGTCTTCTGTACCTTCCTGATTTTCTGTCTACTTGTTCTACCATTTTATTTCCAGTACTAAGGATTGAACCCATGGGTGCTGTACTACTGAGTCACATCCCCAGTCCTTTTCTCTTTTATTCTGATATAGGGTCTTGCTAAAGTGCTAAGGCTGGCCTCAAATTTGTGATCCTCCTGACTCAGCTTCCTAAGTTGCTGGAATCCCCACTTATTCCATTGATGAGGGTCATAATCTGTTAGGATGCCTGTCTGTTCTTGCTGTCTTCTTGGTGTGTGCTATGGAATCTGCTTTGTCTGGTACTAACATTACTTCTCTGTTGTTAAACTGTCGTTAAGTTGGTGTGTGCTTGTACCCTCATTCGTGGCTGTTGTGCCTTCATGCGTTTCTTGTGAGCAGCACGTGGGTGGGCCAGGCCTTCTCACCCAGCCTGCCCACCTCTGCCTCGTGGAGTGTTCACACTGTGTTCGCTTGCTGTGGTCACTGACAGGACTGGGTTCAGACCTCTCCTCTGCTCTTTGTATCTTCTGCGTCTCTTCTGTCCTTACTTTCCTGCTTTTCTGTCCTCAGCATTAAGTGCATGTAAATAGTTGCTGTATTTTTGTTCTTTGTTGGTTATCAGCTGCACACTGACTGTGCTCATGGAGGTTGCTCTTACCACACACTTCTGCATTTATCACAGCTCCGCTCGGCGGAACCTGACAGTGACGCTGCCTTGCTCTGCAGTCCCAGCCTGTGCTCTGTCTTCCTCCTTCCCAACTTTACATCACTATCCCCTCGCTAGATTTTTGTTACTTTGAGTGGTTAGTTTCCCCTGTGAGGTTCCCTGTGCTCCCGGTGCCATGTGTTCTGTGTGGAAATGTACTTGGTCCTGCTGCAGGGAAGGACTTCTGATGCGGTACACTGCGGGGAGCAGTGTATGCACGATGTCGCCGTGCCTTGGCATGGCTTTTTTTTCTGTTTCTCGCTCTCGGAATTTTGTCCAACTGTTTTAACTTAGGTCTCTGGGTTTGTCATTTCATCCAGCTGGGACGTCTGGGGTGTTGAGTCCTGTCCCACCTGTCCTCTGGTCTTTGAAGGGTCCGGGTGGGGCTGTTGGGCCGCGGCTCTCATTAGTTTCGTCTGTCCTTTCTCCCTGTTTGCTGTTGAGTAGTTCTCGCTCTTACAGAGTTTGCTCTCTGCAAACTCTGATGTCTGTTAATCTCATTTTTTCAGATCAGATGTTGCGTTTTCCTCTCTGGAGAACATGGGCCTTTGAAGCCTTGTCTCTCTGCCTCCCATTTTGAAGCTGTGAATTTTTTTGGTTTTTTTCAGGGCTGAGGACCGAACTCAGGGCCTTGCGCATGCTAGGCAAGCGCTCTGCCACTGAGCTAAATCCCCAACCCCTATGAAATACAATTTTAATAACCATTTTTAATCCTGGTCTGCTAGCCCTAACACCCTCTTTGGGGTTGGTTGGATTGACAGCTGGGTCATTTAGGGATTGGTTTCATTGTTACCAGTGTCACTTTGGGGTTGGTTGGATGAGCAATTTCATCTTGTAACTATGGTCTTGCTTTCCTGCTTCTTTTCATGATTGATAAGTTTTTTTTTTAGATTCCAGACCCTGTGAATTTTATCTCCAGTGTTTATCCTGAGCTTTGTTTTGGGGTGCAGTTAAGTTATGTGGAAACACCCTGGTCCTTTCTAGCCTTGCTTTTCGGGTTTGTGAAGCAGGACTGCCCAGCACTCAGTCTAAGACGATAATTTGCAGCAACTGGCCAAGGCACTACCCTCCCGAGTGCCATGCTCAGGGGTTTTTCAGACTGGCAGGTGGAACAGGCGCTGTTGTGGGTGTTGGACACTGCTTGTTCTAATGCCCTGGGGCTCTCTTCCTGCCTCACGCATGACTGCTCTGTGTGCAGCTGAATGCCCAGCGCTCAGTGTTCTCTGGAGTTCCCTTCTCTCTCCCTTGGATCCCCATGTCCTCCATCCAGTGCTGTCCTGGGAGTTCTGCCGTTTGGTGTCTGGGCTCTGGCATTGTTTCCTCTTGCCAGAGTGCATGCTCGCCTCGCATCCTCCGTCCCCTGGGGTTGTTCCCTGTACTAGGCTGATGCACAATGTCTTGGAACCCGCCGCTGTCCGCATCATCAGGGTTTGGTTATTTCACACTGGAGAGTAATTCTTGCCACTGGTGTTCCGTCTTGTGGAAAGCAGGAAGTCCCACTCCGTAAATATTGTTTTTTAGCCTTTTTTAAGTTTCTGCCTCAAGTGTGGTAGAACTGCATCACAGTTGGCATTGGTAGTTCTCGGTGCAGGTGTTTTCTGTTCCTTGGGACACTGTCATGACAGTGATGATCCATCACTCAGTGGTGATCCACCTGCAGTTCCCGTGGGCCATGCGTGTACAGTACACGTGCTCTCCAGTGGGTGGCTCTTCCCTGGAGGTTCTGTCTGTTCATAGCTTCCACTCCAACCGTCCGTTATGTCTTGTCCAGGTGGCCTGCTAACCACAAGGCAGGGCTGAGCCGCTATTACCATGCGGACTGTTCACATGTGGCTCTTGTTTGCTCTGACAGTGACGTGAGTGTCCTCCATGCTGCAGGGGAGGGGAGAGGGAGAGCGGCTGTGGGGACGAGAAGGCACTTCGTCTCTGAGCAGGTTGTATTGGTGAGCTCTGGGTGGCATTGGAAGCTGTCCTCCTTCTGCTTTCTTGGGGCTCACAGGCAGCTTATTTGTGCTTGTGTGGCAGCTGCCCAGTGTATATCTGTGCTGGTAGAGGAGCCATGGTAACTGTGACCTGCAGATCCAGCCACTGCTCACAGACATTCTTCTCTGGGGGCGAGCGGTGCGGGTTGATGTCGAGCCTGCCTGGGTGAGGGGCTGAGGGGCTGAGGGGAACCAGGAGGAGCCTTGATCCTCGGGTCACTTTGTGGTTGCTGGGGACCCG
This sequence comes from Aplodontia rufa, assembly GCA_004027875.1. NCBI lineage: Eukaryota > Metazoa > Chordata > Mammalia > Rodentia > Aplodontiidae > Aplodontia > Aplodontia rufa. The sequence continues at coordinate 48,644 of PVKS010008131.1, forward strand.
GAATCAGCTGTACTGCTGAACAATTTTTCCTTGGGGTGTGGCCATGCATCTTATGCTGCCCTGGACCAGGGGCATGATGTGCCTCCTGAAGCCTGCACGTGCCCTGGCCCTCTGGCCAGAGGGCTCCAGCTCTTCCTGTTGACCTGCTGCAGTCCTGAAGTTGCATGTGTTTATAAGAACTTCGGACACACGCCTCTGGCCTTCTCTGCTGCGCCTTCTCAGCCCCACCGTGTCTGTCTCCCGGAGGCGTGGAGTTGTCATGTGCACATATGTGTCAGCTGAGCCTTGCAGTGTGACGCAAGGGCTGAGCAGCTTTTTCTGCGCAGGCAGCAAGCTAAAGAATTATGAAGCCTGCTCTCTCACCCACTAGTTGCATCATCCCGTTTGTCTTTTGCAACATACTTTTTTTAACTTTAAACAAATTTTTATTACACAAAGGTTGTCACATAATTGGATATTTCTCTACTTGTACGCAGTTGTTCTTTTTCTCCACAGACAGGCTGCTTTTGAACTCCTCCTCTGGTGATGGCAAGCACTAAAATCCTGATTTTAGCAGAACAGTAGTAGAAGTGCCTCAGTGATATAAGTTGAAAGTGGTACTTTGGTACATGGCTCTTGCACCCATTATCAGGAATGTACAAATGTCTTTTCATTCAGAAATACAAAATGCATTATCTGTAGGCATGGATGATGACAGCAGTAAATCATTGTATATTGTCAACTGAAAGCAGTAACTGATGGTTATGGTGATCTTCTTAAACATCGGCCAACCTTTTCTTCATTTTCTTCAACTGACCTCTCTGAAGCCATGGTGAGGACCCTGCCTTAAGCTTCCTTCACAGTTCATTAGCAATGGTAAAGCACTATTCTCCAAATTAGAACGTGCCACCTTCTGTTCCACCCTGCATTCCACCCATCGCACCCATTCCACGGGCCTTCTTTTCTTTAGGAATTTCTATGACTACAGGTTCTGCTGTAGTTAATGGAGAAGCAACTCCAGCAGTGTTCTCTGAACAGTTCTTACATATTCACCACATTCACAGAATCTCCATGCATAGCATCATAACCTACTTCTGAGGAACTCTGCGGAATTTTCTCAGCCATCAAAGAACCCTCAACACCTGCATTCCTGGCAGTGGTCATTGCAGGAATTTTGAGTGTTCTTTTAATTATTTATATACCAACATTTTGCTCTTCATTAGCTGGAGTTAGTGAGTCCAGGGCTGGAATGCACTGCAGCACAGCACAGCCCCACCCGGAACAACGCCTTCAACAGCAGCTCTTGTAGCACCAGGGACGTGGACCTCACTTGTCCCGCAACCTTCAGCACAGCTGCTCCATCTGAAAGCTTTGCCAGTCATTCATTCAGTTTTTTCTGTTCATACTCACTAGTTATGGTTTCTAGTTGCTCAGTGATTTCTTGAATATGGTTTTCAATTTGAGCTTTTATCACCTTTTCCTTGCAAAAGCATGGCATTATCTTTAATGACAGTTACCTCTCTGACTTTTCCTAATTCATGAGGATGAACATTTTCAATATTTAAGATCAAACCCTCTTCACCAAACACGCAATACAGTAGCAGTAGCCATATCTCTAAGTTGGTTCTTTCCGTTGTCAACAAAACATGGAGCTTTGGCTGCTACAACCTGAAGACCAACTTTTAGCCTATTCAAAAAAGTGTATTTAGAGCTTCTTCATCAACATCCTCAGCAGTTATGACCAAGGGTTTACGGTGTGCTTTGGCGATTTCAATAGCAGGTACAATGGACTGGACACTAGAAATTTTTTCACTCAACAGAGCATACGCATCCTGGAATTTCATTTCTGGCCTTTTGAGGTATTAATGAAGTATGGAGAAACATAGCCTCGATCAGACTTTTTGCCTTCAATAATTTCCAATTCATCATTTAATGTTTTTCCATCCTTTACTGTAAGGACACCCTTTCTTCCAGCCTTCTTCATTGCATCAGAAATGGTGTTGCCAATTTCTTGGTCTCCATTAGCAGAAATCGTAGCAACCTGAGCAGTTTCTTCAGGAGTTGTCACAGGTTAGACTGCTTCTTAAGTTCAGCAGCTACAGCACCAACAGTGACATCACCCTCTCCTGATTTCCACTGGATTAGCTCCTCTGCTAATCTTCTCAAAGTCTTTCTTGGCAATAGAGTGTTCCAGTGCAGTAGCAATGGCCTCTTCATTTGTATTATTGGCAACATCTTGAACAAGCTTAGCTCCAATATTTTTGTATTGATCCTTTAAATCAATTGACTTTGTAATAGTCACACCATCTTTTGTTACTTTGGGACTTTCCCAACTCTGTTCAGTAATTACTGTTCTTCCCTTTGGCCCCACTATAACAGCTACAGCATTGACTACAAGATCTACACCTTGAAGCATTAAGGCTTGGGCATTGGCACCAAATTTTACATCTTTGGCATCAGGCCGAGTGAGATGAGGAACACTAGACACTGGTCTCATTTGGCAAAGGACTGTGGGTAATCGCAGTATTTCTGCTGGGTGTCAGCGGGGAGTGCACTCGGCAAGGCAGGTCGTTGGCGGCCAGTGAGTGGCAACGTAGTTTGGAAAATTTGTTTGCCTGCTGTACGCATTCATAGTAGAAAAGTGTGAACACAGACCAGATAACTCACGTCCCTGTGATCAGAGGAAACCATCAGCTCTTCACACTTTCCCCTCGAGGGCAGGTTCACACACACACCCTGTGTGCACGTGCCTGTCACGTCTCAAAATGTGGGTCATGGTGCGTGTCCTGCTCTGTAGTGTGCATTGTACATTTAAAGCATGGCAACGTTTTGATAGTGTGTCAATTCAGTTATTAGCTCTGTCAGGTCATTGTATTTTTCTTTTGCAGTGCTGGGGATGGAACCCAGGACATAAGGCACGCTGGCAAGCGCTCTGCCCTTGAGCACCGTCCCCAGCACCCTGTACCCAGCCCCCTGTATCATTATTGGCAATAGCCTCGTAGTATTTATTTGTGTGCAATTGCCACATATATTTAATGGAAATCTTTTTTTTTTTATTTTAGAAAGAGAGGGACAGTGAGAGAGAGAGAGAGAGAGAAAGAGAAACAATTTTTATTTAGTTTTTTTATGTGACTTTCTTTGCTCTGAGACTTCATTGTGTAAGTTGTGCTTTGGGTACTCACGCATGCCAGGCAAGTGTTGTAACCACCGAGCCACTGCTCCAGTCCCTAATGGAAATCTTAATGCAGGTCATTTATTTTTTTCCTTTTCTTTGCTCCTGTAAACAAGACTGCATTTGTGTGCCTGGTTTTCTGTGTATCTGTTTGGATTTTGTTAGAGTGCGTTTCTATAAACCGCGTGGCTTTGATCCACACCGAGGGCCCTGGTTGGCCTCCTGTGCCATCCTGGGTGGGCTCCCTGCCTGGGTGCAGCCTTCCTGAGGATAGCTGTCCCTGTTAGCTGTGATCACACCTGGGTGAGTCTGTGGCAGGGAGAGAGTGGGTTCAGGAGGAGTGCCGTGCTGCTGGGGACATGTCTCAAACACTGGAGCTGGGGACATACCTTGCGGGCACAGACCTGAGCCTGCCGGCTGCTGCGTGCCTACAGCTGGCGTTCTCTCCAGATGCCCTGACTTGCAGTGCACGGGGCACTCGACCTAGTTGGGGGTTGTGTACCCTTGTTGGGCAGCTCAGTCTGTGTCCTTCATTCTGATGCATCCCATTTTGTGGCTGTTTGTTGTTTGGCTTCTGCCCCGTGGTTGGCCACTTCTGCAGGACATTGGCCACACTAGGGCCCTAAGGCTGGTCTGGGAGGACACTGTATGACAGGCAGCTCCGAGCCCTGCCCTGCGCTCCCAAACATGTTGGCTCTTGCTGTCTGTGGAGTCACTTTCTGGGACACAGAGTGAAGGACCTGCTGATAGCGGAGCTGCAGGTGGAGGTCTCTGTAGGTCTCTGGTCACAAAGCTTCTACCATTGACCCATCAATTTTCTTATTTTTTTGTGTATACTTTCTGCATGTGTATTGCTGATTTGTTAACACTGAATTCATGGCTAATAGCAGGCTACCCTGAAGGAAGCTGCACAGGTGAGGGTTAGGGCTGCTGTGACCAGAACACCTGACGAGAACAACTTGGAGAGGGAAGGCTTAGTTTGGCTCCTGGTTTCAGAGACATGTCCATGGTAGGCCAATTCCATTGCTCTGGTCCGAGGTAGGGTAGAACATCATGAAGGGCATAGCAGAGGAAGGCTGCTTAGAATGTGGCAGGGTCAGGAGGCCCAGAAGGCTGAGTAAGGAGGGTGAGGCACAGGGAAGACGCACCTTCCAGCACCCACCTCCTCCAGCCACGCCCCCACCTGCCCCAGTCACCACCTGGTCAATCCATTCACACTAACATGGGCTGATCAGGTCACAGCTCTTGCGATCCTGCCATCTCACTTCTGAACATTGCTGCATGAATGCAGGCACCTTGGGGGACACCTCGTGTCCAAACCACAACAGAACTATATCTCACAGACCTGTTCTCTGTCAGGCATGTCATACTCCTTGGGTTTAAAAACTCCAACTAACACTTCAGCTCTATGCTTGGGCGAAATTTTAAAAGCCAAGCAACCAATCAAAAGCACAGAAACGGGGCTGGAGCAGTGGCTCAGAGGTTCCGGCGCTTGCCTAGCATGCGTGAGGACATGGGTTAGAACCCCAGCACCACGTACACAATGAAGTGTCAGAGCAATGAAAGTCACAAGAAAAACTAAATAAAATTGATTCTCTCTCTCTCACTGTCCCTCTCTTTCTTTCTTTAAAGAAAAAAAAGAACAGAAATAACAAAATCACAGTGTACCTCAAGAAAGACATGTCTACAGCGTAAGAACGAAGTCAAGGCCTTCTATCTACGCTGCAGTGCTTTGGGGGCGTGAGCCAGTGCACAGCGGTTTCTTCATTCTGCTCCCATGCACAGAGGCTGGCAGAACCCCAAGTGCTTACCCCCAAGGATAACACGTAAAGGCTGGGGAGCAAGCAGTTTCACAAAAATGGAGTCTGCAGACAGTGAGGGTGGACTGTGTCCTCCCAGATCCTGTTGAGGGACCCCTCATTGAGGTGGGGGCACCAGCCGAGTAGGAGCTCTTGAAGAGCAGGCACCCTGGAGCCCCCAATGGGCAAAGCCCCCTGGACTTCTGGTGAAGAATAGGATAGTTCTGAGCTGGGTGCAGTGGCACCATCTGTAATCCCAGCTGCTCAGGAGGCTGAGGCAGGAAGATTGCAAGTTCAAAGTCAGCATCAGCAACTTAGCGAGGTCCTACGCAACTTACAGAGACCCTGTCTCAAAATAAAACTAGAAAGGACTGGGGATGTGGCTCAGAGGGTAAGTGTCCCTGAGTTCAATCTCTGATCGAGAATGGGACAGTTCTGTGCAGAATAACCACAGGCAATCCTTAGCAGCCTCGGCCTGTTCAGGGAGAACTTGTCTTGCATTTGATGTTGTACATGCTCAAAGTCGTTGCATGTAATTACGTTGTAAATAATTACTCTTGGGAAAAGTCCAGAGAACCTCCAGCGTGGAGCTGCAGTGTGAGAGGTGCTCCGCTGGCGAACAGATGAATGGGGCATCTTTCTGTGCCACACTGAATTCACCTGCAGAGCCCCAGTTTCCCCATCTGAGGGGCAGAGGGGTGAACACAAGGACCTCATAGGAGGCAGATGGGTACTGTGGATGTTGTTCTCTGCAGGCTGATGTCTTCTCTCTAAAATGTGGACTGTTCTGGAATTCAGATGTAAATGTGGTCGATCTAAACACGGGTCCCACTCCTAATGGGAGATGTAGAGCCACTGGAGATCCAGGTGATTGCACACAGCAAGTGGTATTTCTCCTGGGGGCAAGAGGCTGCTCTTGGAGCACAAGTCTTCTTGGTTTCATATGCTGGCGTTAATTAAGCAGAGACTTATGATGCAAATGGGAAATGACCATGAACTACAGCTTTGGACGCATGTTAGACTGGTAGTTTTCTCTAACAGATCAAACCAGATGTTTGAGAAACGTTTAATTTTTCCTTTTGAGGATGGACATAAGTGCCCCATAATCGCCGGTGCCCTTCCCTTCCCTTCCCAAAACTCCTTCTTCATTTTTAGAAACAACTCTCCTTTCCTAAAGTGCTGCTCAGCGTAGACCTAATGTCGCTCACGCTCTGAGAATGAGGGGCAACGACAGTGGCAACCCAGACTCACCCCGAATGTGAGGCTAAACCTGTGGAGATAAAACGTATGGCTCAGCAGTGTCGGAGTCTTGTGTTAATAGTTTCTCCTCAAGACGATTACCGTTTTTAGGAAGGGCAGTTTCTTCTCTTGGAGGAGTCGTAGGAAAGCTGTGGACACGCCGTGCTGCTCCAGCGGGAAGCAGGGCCACGGTCCATCTGGCACTCAGGGATGAGATGAAATTTGTTGTTTCCTGGTGTAAAGCAAATATTTCTAAAAATTTATAACCAGAGGAACAGCACTTTTAACTTTTAAAAATAGCAATTAATGTAGATAGTCATCATTGTTACTGTTCCAGACACGGGATGTTTATATTGGCATGGCAACAGGGCAAACATGCACACTGGATGCTTGCTTTCTTGTGTGTGCGTTTTTCATTGTGTGACCTTTATAAGTTAGTGTGTGTGTCACCCCAGGCACTCATCGCCCCAACCCCTCCTCCGTGCACACTTCCTTCCTTCCATTCATCCATCCATCCATCCATCCATCTGTCCATCTGTCGATGCACCCAACCACCCCACACACCCAACCATCCAGCCAGCCATCCACATATCCTTCTGTCCATCCATCCACCCACCCACTGTTAGAAATGTAATCAAACATGTGGTCGAATGCGGGTGAACAAGGCAGAAATTTTACCTTGGTGGAAGGGCAAAAAGAAACGTGTGCAGAAACAGGAAAATCAGGGGTTTATCTCCAACCTGACGTGATGCTGCTGCCCTTCGCTCTGTTTGGAGGAGCTCATGTGCACAATTTACTTGGTTGGCTAAGGTAAGGTAGAGGCGGTACAGAGAGGAAGTAGGCAGTGACTGGGAGAGAGAGGGGTGTCACTAGAAAGAGGTAGACATGTGTTGGTAGAGGGCACTGTAAAGAGATGGGCGGGTGTCGGAAGGGGTCCCTGGAAAGAGGTGAGCGTACACATAGGAGGGACTTACTACCTTAAACGGGGAGAGGGATCTAAAAATGGAGGTAGTCTATACTGCATTACAGTCTTCAACTTTGATGGAAAAAATGTAAATCTTACAGGGTTGAGTCAGTTTGGTTCTGAGCCGTTCCCTTGGTGTGAGGTGAAGGAGGGGAGGGTCCTGGATGTCCTCTGGCCACTTTCCATCCCTGTGTGCTTGTTCTGGAAAGGAAACTTTGGTGTCCCTGTGAGGATGGAGAGGAGGCAGTGAGCCATTGTGAGGCACACGAGCAGGACAGCCAGACAGATGTCACGTCTTGCCCTCTGCTCAGTGTCACAGTCTCCTCCAAAGGGTGGCCTTTCATTCAGGCTGTAGGCCAACCCCTCACTCCTGTGTCAGGGTCCCATGACCCAGCCATCCACTGCACTCCAGGGTGGGGGTCCCATGGCCCAGCCTGCCACTGTGCTCCCAGGTGGGGGTCCATGACCCAGC
>PVKS010008131.1:56368-69764 GCA_004027875.1 Aplodontia rufa
CCACAGCCCAGCCTCCCACTGGACTCCCGGGTGGGGGTCCACAGCCCAGCCTCCCACTGGACTCCCGGGTGGGGGTCCACAGCCCAGCCTCCCACTGGACTCCCGGGTGGGGGTCCACAGCCCAGCCTCCCACTGGACTCCCGGGTGGGGGTCCACAGCCCAGCCTCCCACTGGACTCCCGGGTGGGGGTCCACAGCCCAGCCTCCCACTGCACTCCAGGGTGGGGGTCACTGTGCTCCTGGGCAGGGGTCCACGGCCCAGCGTCCCACTGCACCCGGTTGGGAGTCCACGGCCCAGCCTTTTATTGTCTTCCTAGGCAAGGGTCCACGGCCCAGCCTTCCAGTGTCTTTCTAGGTGGAGGTCCACAGCCCAGCATCCCACTGCACCCCAGGTGGGGGTCCCAAGGCCCTGTGTCCCACTGTGCTCCTGGGTGGGGTCACTGTGCCCCTCGGCTGGGGTCCCATGGCTCAGCCTGCCACTGTCTGCTCTGATCCTTTCACTTATCAGCTGTACCCTTTGCGGATCTTCTTTCTCTTGGTCTGATGATAGTGATACTGTCACCTTCCTCTTACTGGTAAGCCAAGGCTCTGAGGAGTCAAGCCTGGGAGCTGTGGCCAGTCAAGTAGCAGAGCAGGGACTGAGGCCTGGCCTGTCCCTTGCAGCCACTGCAAGTGAGAAGTGTTGCACACCCGCCCAGGGCCCTTCAATAAGGGCTGTGCTCCTGCCTGGGCAGAAACATCCTTGGGAACACATGCACAGACCTAGATCTCTCCTGTGTCTTGTCAAACACCTTAGCTCTGTATGCACGGCCTTCAGCCCGAGACCTGGTACAGGTCCTGGCATGGACAGTGAAGTCCCCCGTGGCCAGGCCTCTGCCCAGGGCTCTGCCATTCCCCACTCCTCTTGCCCTGGCTGTTATCCGGAGCCTGTCTGGCTGCACTGGCCACAGCTGGAAGCTAGAGTCACCCAGAGAGTGGGCAGGCCTCAGTGAGCTGCTGCCGCTGGGAGGTGAATGCCCTGTGGTGTTCTTTCGATCCAACCTTCAGGCACTTGCCTCTGTGTCCTGTTTCCAAAACAGGAAGACTCGCAGTTTCTCCTGTTTCCCGTCCTCGCTGCATGTGCCTCCTGAGGCCCACCGTTTTCTTGGCTGCTCTGATTAGGAAGTGTCTGCTGGCTGATGTTTCAGACACACTTGGAAGCCGTGGATTTCAAGCTCCTCTGTGCAGTTGTGGGTTGGGGCGTGAGAGCCTTTCCGTCTGGAAAGCAGTGCTCGGGCAAGAGCTAGGAGTGTCACTGCTTGGGCCCAACCAAGGAGCCAGCCAGCAGAGGCACAGCAGCCCCAGCTGTGTCAGGGGCCGAGGGCAATCCAGCCCAGGCCTGGTGCGTGTTCATGTTTTCAAGTGGTGGAACTCAGCAGAAGAGCGCTCTCTCCCAGCCCTGGGGTATGGACCCTCCATTGGCTCACAACCTCTGCCCCAGCTGCTGCTGTGTGACGGACTTGAATACCTGAGAGGCAGTTTTCTGGGCCCCCAAGTTGGCAGTGGTCGCACCTGGCAGTGGTCCCGCCTGGCGGTGGGCACCTGCTTGCTCTGGGCGGGTGTGTTCCACATGTGTGCACACGGTCTCTGTAGACTTGGTGGAAGCCAGGCATGTTGTAGCCTGGAGAGGAAGTGGTTGAAGTGTAACACACAAGGTCTCTGGGCTTAAAATGCCTTGACAGCTTGGTGGAGGCAGTCTTCTCTCCTAAGCAACTGAGCTGGGCTGGTGAAGCTGGCAGGACCGTGCGTGTGACCAGTGTGCCCCACAGCAGAACTTCCTGGGCTGGGGACTTGGTCTGGGCTGGGGTTGACCCTCAAGTACCTGCCCAAGTGTGGACTAAATGTGACGTGCAAGTGCTGGGGGGTGGTCAAGAAGGTCAACGCTGTCCTTAGTGCTGACCACACCTGGGCAGAGACGTCTGTCAAAGGTGACAACTCATTGCTGGACCTGTGTGGAGAGGGCTGCTTGCTAAGCCACCATGGCCTTCCAGGGGCCTTCCAGGCTTGGCAGCATCTGTGAGTTGGAACCTTTGCTCTCTGAGGCCCAAACAGCACGGTCTGAGATGTCTGCACCACCCACCACCCCACCACCCCATCACCCCCGCCGCCATGGTCCGAGCCCGGTGCTCCTCCTGCTTCCCACATGCTCTGAGCTCTTTTCTTTGTCTGCTTCAAGATACTTGAAAAATGAATAAGGTTAGAAATGGAGATGAAGCCTTCCCTGAGTTGCCTTATCTGGCTAGCAGCTGTTTGGCCCCTGGCCATCCAGCAAAGTTGGGCGCATTCGGTGCCCATGTTGGCTGTCCACCTGCCTCTTGTTTGCTGGGCTTGTGGTCCTGGCTGAGTTCCTCAGCTGCGCCCCACACTTGCAGGGTGCTTAGAGGCTGCACAGCCATAGGTCTGGCTCCCACCGAGCCCAAGCCCCCTGGGAGGCCCAGGTTTGTGCCACCTGTGGCTCTGAGGGACTGGGTTTGCCAAGTGTACAGTCTTTGGCTGCTCAACAGGTCTAGAGTGGTGGTGTCCAGCTGAGGCGTCTGCTTGGGCAGAGAGGTTAGCAAGTGCTTGCTTTGTGGCTTTCCTTCGGGTCTCCCCTTCTTGCTCTGCTAGGGATGCCAGATCAGACTTGTGACTACAGCCAGGACTGCAGCCCACAGGCCTTTGCTGCTTTTGCTGTTGCTGTAGATGCTGTTAGAAGCCACAGCTGCTGCTGCTCAGCCTCTGCACAAACCTTGGAAGCAGGTCTGCACCGATGTCACTGCGTCCCTGAGATGAGGCAGAGGGATGAGTGAAACTGGGGCCCCAGGGGCTTCTGGCAGGGACTCAGGAGCGCAGAGCCCCAGGTATCTGCTCTGGGAGCAGGAACTTGGTTCATTTATGCTTAAGTAAGGGGAAATCCATGAGGAAACGTGGAAAGCAGCACAGGGTGAAGTGAACACCTCCCCCAGCAGTCCACCTTGAGAGTTGCCTGTTCCCTTTGCTTCAGGGTTTCCTGCTGTGGAACAAGGAGTGCAGATTCCTCCCTTCCCTTCTTGCTGGGTTCCAGACAGTGTTAATCACGTTAGCTGACATGGATAGGGTTTGACGCTTTAACCTCATCCTCAACCGCAGTTCTCCCTCTTGCTTGAGTTGGTTGTTAGTTGTAGAGAGTGGGCTGCGCCGGCTCTGAGTGACTCCATGGAGTGCAGGACAGCAGCTCTTAGGCTGCCCCTGCCCTGAGTGACTCCATGTGTGTAGGCAGCAGCTCTCAGGCTACACTCACCCTAAGTGACTCGGTCGTGTGCAGGATAGCAGTTCTCATGCTGTACATAGCCTGAGTGACTCCATGACACGAAGAACAGCAGCTCTCAGGCTGTGCCTGCCCTGAGTGACTCCATGGTGCGTAGAATGACATTTCTTGGGCTGAGCCTGCCCTGAGTTATTACATTTTACAAAGCAATAATTTGCCATTATTTTCTCCATTTTAAATTTAAGTGCTGAGATGAATGAGTTTACACCTTTTTTTTTTGTACAAGTAAACAGCCACCATCTTCCTGGCACAGTCATGAGGCCCAAACTGATTCATAAATAATAAGGCTAATAAAAATGATAACTTGTGAAGCATATGGATAAATGGACATATCAAACTCATCAGAGAATCCAGTCCCACAAGCTTACCAAGTACACTATATCACCAAATGAAGCAGCCCCTCACCTGAGATCTATAAAAGGAGGGTCATGCTGGGACTGGACAGGGTGGCACCTTGACCCCGTCTCCTGGACACTGGTCACCAACCTTCCCCTGGTAAGTCACCACAGCCACCAACCTGTGATCCTCTGGCTCTAGCATCAGCTGGGCACGGTTTCTCCTGCCTCTGACTGTATGCTGACCCTCTGAAACTACTGTCCATTCAGACCCTGAATAAATTTCTGAGCTCTGACATCTCAGCACCCTGAAGAAATTCTCCTGCTGGCTTTCTAGTCTCATCTACCTGCAGTGACTTTGCATTCCATCTGCTCTCTGCCTTTGCTCTTAGGTCAGCCTCCTGAAGCCCTGTAGTCACCTTAACTCCTTCCTTGCTCACTCTTCTTATGCTATTGGGTAAAGTGAGATGTGTGACTTGAGTGTTATAATATTCATAGTTAAAATTGGAATAAAAGAACATGTGATTGCCAGGCTCAGGACAGCCAGGTGACCTGCCAATATTCTGAGAACTGCCCCACTGAAAGTGGTGTGGCCTGCGAATCTGTTGTTGTTCAATAAATTTCAACATTGTGGGAGACACATGTGTGTTTGCTTATGTTAATCGCATAGCTCATTCATGGTGGTAAAAATCTAAATCCAATAGAACACGGTTTATGACATTTTAATTCTTTAAATGTTATGATTGCAAACCCAAATGATAGCATAAACTTGAGAAAGAAATGCGTCACTCAATTCCAGAGAATTCCACCATCCTTCTACATTGGCTAATTAAATGACCACAGGGAAGGCCTCTGTGCACGCTCTTCCTGTCTACGGGTCCCTGATCTGCATCCCAGCCTTTTTCATGAAGTGTCTGTCCTATGATTTGGACCATCCTTCTCTCAGTTTTGTTTTGTTTTTTTCTCGTTTTGGAAATGCGTGTTAAAGAAAAGGTTGTCTTCTGTTTTTGCTTTCCTTTCTGGTCTTTGTTTATATACATTCCTTGATATTTTCACCAACCAGACCTTTAAAGATTTACCTGGAGATTACTCAGTTGAGTTATTTCACATCCTGCGCCTGGTTAGCTGCCAGAGGGGCATCTGGCAGCATGGGAAGGCCTCAGGCTGGCCCCATGCTCCATCTCTGGGCAAAGTCCCAGTCCACAGGAGCTGTAGCTGGGCAGTCCTGCAGCGGGGTGCCTTGGCTCCCAGACCCCCAGTGCAGGACCCTGCACTGACTGCCAGCTCAAGCCCTCCCTGGGAGTTTTTCCAAGCAGCTGGGCCTCATTTTTTACAGCGTAAGCCTGCAGCAAGCACTGATGAAAGAGCTGCTGATGGAGCAGGTGCTGGTGGAGCCCTGCTGGGGGCAGGTCCCAAGCCTGTGATGCCCAGGTAGGCAGAAACTGTCTCCCTGGTGCTGGGTTCCAGAACAGGGGCTGCAGCCAGTTAAACTTTGATATTAGCTGTATTCCAGGCCTCTGTGGGCCTCTTTCTACCCTATGGTCTTCTCCCTGGAATTTGAGACTCTGGGTGAATTATACATGCAGCTGAGGACTGAGAGCATTACCAGGATCCTCAAAATCTTGTGGACCCAGAGCTTTCTCCACATGGAGCACTCATGGATCTGGGGTTCTCTTCCTGGGGAGCACTCACTGATCTGGGGATCTCCATGTGGAGCACTCACTTGGATCTGAACATCCACAGCTAATTTCTGGACAACATTCCTTCACATGTGTAACATGCATGTGTGAGCAGGGCCTTTATTCCCAGCTCCCTTCACAAGGCCTGGGACAGACATGGGTGGGTTTCTGTGTGTCTCCCTGACAATGCTGAGTCCTGGGCAGCCCACACCTGTTTCTGACCCCCACCTGTGGCCTTTGCGCTTACACCTGGTGGCACAGCTTTCCAGGCAGCCTCTCTTGGTATGCCCTAGAGAGGCCTCCCACCGTGTGCCTGGAGACCAGCTACAGACAGGCCGGGGTGGGGGGTGATGCTGGAGTGGTGGGGTAGTTTGTCACACAGACCAGGACACTGGAAATTGAAGCAGGATTCTTAATCATATGTGTTTGTACCTGGATCCTGGGGATGTCATGGTGAGCCAGGAGGAACAGTCACCATGACCTTCTGGAAGGACCACTTGCTTGCTCTGCCCTCCCTGTGTGCTGTCCACTGAGATGATCCTACCACATAGGTGAGTATGGCTTTAGAACTGTCTGAGGGTGGAAATTCTGTCACTGTCCCTTGTCCCCAAATACCTGGTCGCCTGGCAAGGCCAGTGCAAACGTGGCCAAGACTTTTGAGCTTCTCAGGAGCACTCCTGTTCCTCTGGTTGATCTGCATCGTTTTGTTTTAATTTCAATAACTGAAGGAAGGTAAGTGTGTGCCCAGTATCCATGCCGCAGAGCAGGGCTCTGGGATTAGCTAACATGGACAAATGGGGCTCCAGAAGGGCCTCCGGAGGCCTGATGATCCACGAGAAACAAGAAACGGTAGCATAATTGTGTAATTGCTGCTACTGAATCATGCATTGAAACGTTGCAGGCTTCCAAGTCGGCTTAGGGAGACATGCACACTGAGTTGCTGCTTGTCCAGGGATGCCGTTCATGCAGCTGTGAGCCTGATGTGTATGTGGGTCCCCAGAGTGTCCTTTCCCCCAGTCGGCCAAGGGTTGTTTGGGATGATGCTGTACGTCATTGAATTTTTCTGTTCATTGGTTGCTAGGACCCCAGGAACCAGAACCCCCTCCCACCCATGTGGGAGCTTTGTTCTTTCTCTGCCCTTCTTTTCCCCTAATTCCTTAAACTGTATTATTTGTGGTTTCTTTGTTTTTTCCATGTTGCCTGTAGTTATTTGTGAGGGAATAAGATTGGCATAAAAGCTCTCACAAATTGAAGTTAATCGTTGTGTGTATGAAAACCCTGTGATTTCTAGTCCTGACTCTGGTTTTTCAGAGCAGCTCAGCAAATGCTATATGCTTTGAAATAAGCTGTATAAATGCTGGATTTGGGGCCATTCTGTGGGGAGTGATCAACTGCTGATGTGGCTGTCTACATTATGTACTGAGAAACCTTATTGAGTTCAAGGTGGAGGTTGAGGGCTGCTTCTCTGTGGTGCACCTGGCAGAGACTCAAGACCCCTAGGTCCGAGACACAGGGCATTGCTGCTCCAGCACACAGCATGAGCCTTGTGCTTGCATTGCCTGCAGACCTGGATGGATACAGGAGAGTGGCACTGAGCCTGGAGAGTCACCACTTCCTTGGGGCCAGGGGACACTCATGGTCTGAGTGGGTGCAGATGGTGCCTCATGCTCTCGCAGATCTGAGGGGCTGTCCAGAAAGAGGCCTCTCTGGCCATAACTGGACACTCTTCCTGGGCGCCTTGCATTAGTTACCTCTGGCAGGCCTGCCCTCCCAGTAGGAACACCATGTAGTCCCCACACTGCAGCATAGACGTCACTTGCGAGCCTTGCATTTGTGCCTTCCATGTAGAGTGAGCAGCTGGGAGAGGGAGCCGTGCTCCAGGTTGCAGAGGTCCAGGACAGAGCCAGGCACGGAGTCAGCACATGATGGAAAGCCCCAGCCAACCACATGGTGGACTGTGCTGTCCACATGGAGCCAAAGATGAAGAGAAGATCAGGGCCTACAGGATGACACTGCCTGAGAAGTCACCCCCAAAGCACAGCACCTCATGCAAATTTAGGAAAGGGCTGAGTGCCGCCACCAGGTGCTGCACACAGATGTGTGAAGGTGGCCCTGTCCCCGTGGGTAGAGTGTTGTCCTGGAGATTGGCCTGGTTTAAGGAGTCCTGGAGCCATTCTGCCTTGCGTGTCTGGGACTGGGGTCTCCTCTGGCTGGGCTGGGAGCTGGGTCGGGCAAGGCATGGGGCACCCAGGTAGGGAAGGTCTGTTGAAAATACTGAGGTGCCCTAAGAAATCAAACATGTGCTCAAAAGTGGGTGGGCCAGGCGATTACTCTGGCCAAAAGGGAGTGCCCCCGAACCTGGTAAGCAAGTGGCCTGGGCGGCAGTCCACCTGTTCATATCCCTAACAGAGCGCTGCCCTCACCCTGATGCCAGGAGCTCAGGGTCACAGTCTGCGAGATTGGCTAATTTTAAAATTGGGGCGGGCAAAGGGAAGGGCTACACCTGACATGGCTCTAGTTGCATCCACCTAAGGCTGTATTCAGAAAGTGGACCCCCGAACTTCCTCACAGTGCAGCTTTCAGGGGCCCACAGGTGAGCTCCGCTGGGCTGGGGCCAGTCTGGGGAAGCCTGGCTGCATGAATGAAAGGCCACCTGCTCCTCTTCTCAAGCTCTGTGGACGGGAGCACTCAGGTGGGAGGTGAGAAGCACTGTCCTGCTGCACTGTTGGAGCAGAGCCCAGGCAGAAGCGAGAGAGGGAGTGTAGCGCATTCTGCAGGCAGCCCTGCCTCAGAGTCCCAAGCAGGACAAGAGCAGGTCCAAAGCAAACATCAGCTACCGGGTTTACTCAGCATTGGGATGGGAAGATGAGTTGAAACACCACTCATCTGCTGCTTGCCAGAGCTGGACGGTGCTTGCTCCTGGACAAAGCCCATCATTCCGGCTGGATGAGACTGCAGGACCCCGGGTTTCCTTTCACCCTGGCTCTGTGGGAGCCCCAGCATTTTTAGTGCTTGTGGGGATGGCGGTAGTCTGAATGCTGGGCCTCTGGTCCCTTCTGTGAAGCCCCTGGCCCTCCCAGGAGGACACCTGCAGAGTGGTCCCTGCTCTGCAGGACAGCAGTCTTCTCCTTTCACTCCCAGGCCGTTCCCCTCTTATGACTTGCAGAGACCCTCTAGAGACCCTCTGCAAGGTTCTCTCGTGTTTCATTCTGGAAGACTCAGCAACGTTATGCTTCCAGTATCCAGGTGGAAGGGCCTGCAGGGCATGGGTTGTGGGCTATGATTTAAGCAGAAGTCAAACTTATCTATGATTTTAGTAAGGTTGCTCTTTGATGACTTGTATTTGTAATTTGATTTTTAAAAGGTTCATATAAGGCAACTGCCTTGGGTTCTGGGGTGTCTTTTTGGTGGGCAGAAGAATTAAGGGAGCTCCCTGGGCTCCAAAATCAGCAGCACTCTCGTTACACGTCTGGGAGGCGCTCACTATTGTAATCCACACAGCGATGCTTCCGTGCTTTCTGGAGCCTAGTTGGATTTGAGGCTGTCAGAGGAAATGGGACAGGGAACTCACACCCTCCCTGACGGGCCTCATGCTCTGGCAGACTGCTCCAAACCTATGGTCTAACCGCAGAGGTCACAAATCTTAGCGAGTTCAGAGAGGCAGGGAGAGACACTGAGGTTGATCCCTGGGGTTGATGGAGCCCAGGAGAGCTCACACTTAGATGAACTCGCTTTTATTGGAGACCTGGAAGAGGCTGTATGACAGACAACAGCAGCCTTGTGGGCTGACAGAGCAGCAAGGCTCTTGGGGACCGTGGTACTGGCAGAGATGAGCTGGCCATGCCGGAGGGCCGGGAATAACACAGTTGAACTGGCCTTTGCGGCCCTGCACTTCATGGAAGACCAGGGAGACATCTGGGCACAGGAAGTTCCCAGAACACAGAGCGGGACAGTCAGTGGGGAGTGTAGCCATGGCTTTGGGACAGTATGATTAGGGGTCCCTGTACCAACCCACAGCAGTCCTCAGAACAGAGGCTATATCCTCGGTTATGAGCAGCAGCACCCTGCTTCCCAGATCATGAGGAGCAACACCTGGGTCATGGGGAGCTGCACCCTGTACCCGGGTCATGGGGAACTTGAGGGCAGATGTGGTTGGGAGTGGAGGAGGATATCCTGGTCCGCAAGCAGGTAGAGGCTTGGGCACTGGACCGGTGTGGACACCACTGTCTCCTGGGAGAGGGGCTCTGGCGCATCACCGGTGCTTTCCTGCACCCCAGCCAGCCTCATCCCATGCTCCCTTATCCCTGTGCATATTCTTACCTCATCCCTGTGTGCGTTCTCGCCTTGGTCCGCAGAACCTGTGGTTGGACACTGAGTGGTCGCCTTTGCATAAGAGGATGACTGGTTTCTGAGAAGTCACCTGTGACTGGCCAGCCGGGGTCTTCCCTGCTCTCTTGGACCGCGTCCCACTCATCCCTGCCCCAGGCTGTTTCCCACACCCTGGAGGTAGTCATTTGCAGTGAGAGGGAGAGGAGAGGTGGAGAGGGGTCTGCAGGAAGGAGCCAGCATCAGGGCCCAATGGCAGCCTTTACCCCGCCCAAGCCTGACTATTGGTTCTGCCACCAAGTGTGTGCGTGTTCCAGGATATCTGCCACTGAAGGGACAGCCAGACCGTCCTAATGTAATCTGACATCATTACTTCAGTTGTTCTCACAGATGTCTTGAGTCCATTCACCAGAGTGGGTGGCTTATACATAACAAATTCATTTCCAATGGCTCTGGAGGCTGGAAGCCCACGGTCAGGGTGGGGTGGACTTGGCGATGGGCCTTCTCGGTGCTCACGGGATGGAGGGACAGGAGCTCTTGGAGACCTCTATGGGGATGCTGATCCCAGCACAAGGAAGGTGTGCTCTCATGACCTCATTGTCTCCCAGGCCCCTCTCACACTATGACCTTGGGGATCAGCTTCCAACAAATGATGTTTGGGGTGATGCAGACATTCAGCTCTAGCTGTGGGGGTTCAGGGAGCTGAGTGACCTGGACCCAGGCAGCAGAGTCCTCCAGCCCTTGCTGGAGGGAAGAACCAGGGCAGGCCTGTGCACCATCATCGCCTGGCTGCCCTCCCTACACGGTACTGGGTGTTCAGGCCAACAGGGCTTCTGGAGGTGCGCAGCCCAGAGAGTGCGTTACTCGAAAGGTGTTTGAAATGGGAAGTCCTGTTTAAAACATGTTCTGGACGGAGCATGGTGGTGCACACACTTAGGCCCAGCTATTCTGGAGACTGAAGTGGGAGGATTACTTGAGCCCAGCAGTTTGAGACCAGACTAGACAACATAGCAAGACCCTATTCCAAAAATAAACAAGTAAACAAGATAGAAGTGAGGTTGACTAATTTAGATTTTTCAAACCCTGGAGGGCCCAGACAGCTGGTTTTGGCCCATGGGCTGCTGCCGTGCCTGCGGTAAGGAATTTCAGTCCTTTCTCAGCTCATTTGTTGGAGAGATACACCTGCTTGAAAGGGTGCATTTTGAAGCTGACTGTGGATGTTGCCTGAGAACGGAAGTCCTAACCACCCAGGCAGATCACACCTGAGTCCTAGCAGGTGGCCGTCCATGCAGGCTTTCTGGTGAGCCCATGGGAAGTTTGCAATCCAGGGTTCCCCCACTCCATGGCCAGAGATTCACAGGAGTTCATTTGAAGCCACAGCAGTCCGAGCCGCTCAGGCCTTGACCCTAGCCCAGTGCCCCTAGAGGAGCTGGTGGGCTGAAGGGTGAGAGCTCCAGGCAATGGGGACAGTGTTGGAAGGGTTCCTGTGCCAACCACCTCTGTGAGGGTCACCGGCATGGAAAGATGGAGGGGCCCAGCAGGCCTGAGCACGGGGACACAAACCACAGGGCCTCAGAGTTCCTGTTAGGGACCTCTTAGGAGCAGTAGCCCGTCATCGAAGGGGCTTAAACCCCAGAGCAACAGTGGCTTCACAGGACAGGCGGGCTCCTGCTGGCCTGGGGTGAAGGAGGCAAGGATCAGCTGCCTATACTGCAGGAGGAGGAAGCGCCTCAGGTGGGGGTGCCCCAGGCTCCCTAGATGGCCGGGGGTCGGGGTGCCCCAACTGGCTGGGATGGCGAAGGTAGGGAGAACCGGCTGTGGGGAGGGCCTGAGATTTGTTGGGGGCCCTGCAGCATGGGGTGCATGGGGCCTGCCTGGTGTGTCGTTCTCTGCTGGACACAGAAGCAGCTGCCACTGGGCCAGTGCCAGTCAGGGCAGAAGCCTCTTCTTCCTCACTAGTCATTTTAAAAGGTCTTGTTTTAGAGCGACCAGAGTGACAGGGAGTAAGTAGAATGTGAGGTGTGCTTGCACGTCTTGTGGTTAAAGCTGGATAGCTAGAGACAATAGGACTATGCTGGCTTGATAAGGACCTACCTGGAGTCCTGTGCAGCCGCCCCTGTCATTGGGGGGACGATGCTGGGCTGAGGCACACAGCTGCTTTCCGAGCTGCACGCCTGCCCTTGGCAGGACTGCCTGTCCCAAAGAAGGAAGCTGTTGTCGTCTGAGTGCCGGGAAAAACTGTTCCCTGAATTAGAAATTTACACATTAAGATAAAGTACTATTCCAGGCCGTAGAAACATGCTGTAATTTCATTCCCTCAACAGTGGGCAGGATTGAGGTTTTAGGAATGCAGCATTCCAGCTGTCAGATTATTCTCTGTGTGCCCTGACTTGGAGGAATCTTCCCGTGGGACAAGCTGACCTTCCTCTAGCTGTGCCAACTCCTGTCGTGTGAAACGGAGATCGTTTTTTCCTAAAGCAAACATGGAAAACGAATATTCTTAATGAGGAAATCTGCTGCATGATCATCCAACATGACTGTGGACGCAGGGACCTTGTGGGTTGTGTTCCAGCCTGCCAGGAAGTTTGCACTGGGGCCAGCTCAGGCTCAGTTACAACCTCCTCCCAGGAGAGGCGTTCACCTCCCCAGCTGGGCAGGCACCCGGTCCTCAGGGGAGTGGCCCTCAGGGGTTTGCCCAGCGGTTCGCCCAGCGGGTCGCACTCACCGCAGCGGTGGCTGGGAGCTGCTTGGTGTGGCTTCCCAGGACCTCAGCACGGGGCCAGCTTCCTTGCTCTCCACTCTGAGAGCATTTTCTCCAGCATTTAGCTCCACCCGCTTGGGCAGGGCCTCCGGGAACCTCCCTGCCTACTCTTGTTCATTTATGCCTGTTTTCCCACTACCCTCAGTCTCTGGCTCCAGAACTGCAAGTCCTCTTGGTTGCCTCTCTGGCATCCAGAACTCAATGTTCACCCCTGCCGTTCCACATCCTCCTCCTACCTGGGAGACCCTTCTCCCTGCAGGGCTCAGGCTCTCCTCAGAGCTGAAGCAAGGGTGCTCCAGAGAGCCTTCCTCTGTGCTCAGGGACTGGATCCCGCCTCCAGGTCGAGGCCTCGCCCCTGCAGTCTGCATCTGTTTCTGCCGCAGCTGCTGCTGTGCACTGTGGAGTGCCACATAGGATGGAGTG
This sequence comes from Aplodontia rufa, assembly GCA_004027875.1. Classification (NCBI taxonomy): domain Eukaryota; kingdom Metazoa; phylum Chordata; class Mammalia; order Rodentia; family Aplodontiidae; genus Aplodontia; species Aplodontia rufa. The sequence goes on from PVKS010008131.1 coordinate 69,217, forward strand.
GGTAGACAGTGGTTCACAATCGTGTCCCCTGGGAAAAGTGCCCTGGGTTCCACACGCTGAGTCCAGGCTGGCCTGCCATGAGTGAGGAAACTTAGGGTCTGTTTTTAAACAGCTTCTCACACTTTGAGGCTGGAACAGGGTGCGAGATTGGAGAGGCACCCAGTATTGCTGCCCAGGCGTCCTCTGGGGCCTGGTGGAGTTTCTGGGTCCAGCTGTGGACAGGGAGGGGGTTGCATCTGCTGTAATTCCAATTATTAAGCCAACCGCGGGTTCTGTGAGCATTCTCCCTTTGGAGGTGGGGCCTAGCGTTGATTCTTAAACCAACAGGGTATTCTGTGAGCATTCTTCCCCTGGAGGTTGGGCCTTGCCTTGATTCTTAAACCAACAGGGTATTCTGTGAGCATTCTTCCCCTGGAGGTTGGGCCTTGCCTTGATTCTTAAACCAACAGAGTATTCTGTGAGCATTTTTTCCCTGGAGGTCGGGCCTTACGCTGATTCTTAAACCAACAGCGTGTTCTATGAGCATTCTTCCCTTGGAGGTCGGGCCT
>PVKS010008132.1:0-43039 GCA_004027875.1 Aplodontia rufa
TTTTATTTTTTATTTGAGAGAGGGTCTCACTAAATTGTTTAGGGCCTTGCTAAGTTGCTGAGACTGGCCTCTAACTTGCCACCCTCCTGTCTCAGCCTCCCAAGCAGCTAGGATTATCACCACCATGCCTGGCTCAGGAACAGTAGCATTCTTGTCATTGTTTGAGTCCCTCCTTTTTTTCTTTTACATTTTTATTACTATGATTTTGTATCCTGAGCTAAGTAGAGAATCCCTTGAGTATCAAAACACTGGGGCTAATATCAAGTAGGTGGTATGATAATGAATAGAGCCATAGCACGAGGATTGTGAGAATGTGAAGGACCTAGTTTTAAGGTGTTGTGAGAAGGGATATGAGTAGGGACGGGTGTGTGTATCTGTGTAGGCTTTAGTGGGGGTGGGGGTGGGTAATGGGAAGCCCCTCATTTTACTAACCAGGGAAAACTCAAACTGATACAAATGAGCTCATTCAGCCATCAGAGTCCCTGGTGAGCATGGAAAGTTGTGGCCTAAATGACAGTGTGGATATAAAATTAATCTCGGCTTGCTCTTCTCTTATTGATGTCCATCTGGACCAATAGATAAGCATGCTGTACGCAATAGTTTCGCTTAAGAGATACGATAGAGGATGGTTCTGCCGCTCCTAACTTCAGTCTTCTTTTTATTTTTGGATGGTTTAGGGCAAACTTCAGATGTGGGTGGATGTTTTCCCCAAATGTTTTGGGCCACCAGGCCCTCCTTTCAACATCACACCCCGGAAAGCCAAGAAGTAAGTAATTTTGAGAGCCTGCTGCTCTGGACAGGGGACTTGGTCCAGGACCAGAAGAAAAGTAATCTGAAAATGTGCTGCTTTCAGATACTACCTGCGTGTGATCATCTGGAACACCAAGGACGTTATCTTGGATGAGAAGAGCATCACTGGAGAGGAAATGAGCGACATCTACGTCAAAGGGTGAGGCTGTGTACAGGGGCCTTGGACAGGCTCGGAACAGAACAGATGTCCTGCTTCATCAGTGGCCTTTAGCTGCTCATGTGAGGGTTCTTGGTTACCTTGTAAGAAGCCATTGTATCTTAGTAATGCAATCTGTTTAAGAAACTCCAGGGAAACACAGGAGGGAGAAGGAACAGAAAGAAAAGATAAAACTATATGGACCTTGTTTATGAGCAAGAAGAGCTAATGACTCGAAGAACTGATATTCATTCCTTCGTTTCTTTTTGACAAAGTAGATTTTCTTCAGTTCATTAGGCAGATTTGTTATTTCTGAGACTTTTTAAGTCTTCTTTGATGTCTTGGATAACTAGGCTCAAAACACAAACAGAGCTTCCAAAATTTATTTTTCTCTATATTTTGTTACCAGCAACCAATGTCCATGAAAATGAGGAAACACTGGCAGATTTTTTAAAGAAAATCATTCCTTTCACCAACATTTGCTGACCGTATCCAATGCATAGTTGGTCATTACTCTCTTACTTGTATAATTCATTTTCAAACAGTCCATGTTGATGTTACTTTCTTCTTATACCTTCATCAGAGATGTTGAGTACAGCGAAGCATGGTGATTAAGAAACCACACTTTGCCAGGCACAGAGGTGCACACCTGTAATCCCAGGGGCTCAGGAGGCTGAGGCAGAAAAATCACAAATTAGAGGCTAGCCTCAGCAATTTAGTGAGGCCCTAAGCAACTTAGTGAGACCCTGTCTCAAAATAAAATAAATAAATCTATAAAAAGTGCTGGGAATGTGGCTCAGTAGTTGAGCATCACTGGGTTCAATCCCCAGGACCGAGAGACAGAGAGAGAGAGAGAGAGAGGAGCCAGACTTTGGAGTCAAAGTACCTGGGTTGAAATTGAGGTACCTTCTCTGTATAGAATGGAGATAATGATAATACCTACCTTCTTGGGTTATCCAGAAGATTCAATTATGCAAAGCATTCAGGATAGCGTCTGGCATATGGTATGTGCTACACGGGTGTTAACTAGAATTATTGCTATTCCACATGGACTAAGTTTGATTTTTGCTACCTAAGAGATAAGACTTGTTGAAATGTAATTTATTCATAAAAGTGGGAACAAAGTTTCACCTACGATCCCAAGTGGCCTTCAATCAAAACTTAAAGACATGATTATTATTATTTAGGTTCACTGTAAACAGGGAATGTTTCATCAAGTTCTTCATTATTCTTTCTCATTTCAGGATCTCATTATCATTCCCCAAGGAAAACTAATCCCAGCTAATTATACCTATGCAAATTTATTCGACTATCATAAGCATTACTTTTTTTTTTCAAATCAGGGAAACAAATTCAAGTAATACTGGATTGAGGGAAAGTTCCTGTAGTCAAAGAATAAAGCTCAAAAATACCATGTAAAATTTGGAGTCAAAATCTAAACACTAGGGCTGAGAGTGTAGCTCAGTGTACAGCCCTTGTCCAGCATGCTCAAGGCCCTAGATTTGATCCTAAGCACAGGAGATATATGTGTACATATGTATAGATGTGTACATATAGTATTTAAGTGCTCTGTCTCTCTCTCTCTCTCTCTCTCTCTCTCTCTCGTGTGTGTATGTGTCACCACCTCCTGAGGCAGGAGGATTGCAAGTTCAAAGCCAGCCTCAGCAACTTAGTTAGGTCTTAAGCAACTTAGCAAGACCCTGTGTCAAAATAAAAAAATAAAAAGGGCTGGGGATGTGACTCAGTGGTTTAACATCCCTGCATTCAATCCCTGGTACTAAAAGAACAACATAAAATAAATTTAAAAAAATCAAAGGTGAACCGTGTGTAAATACCATGCCTATCACCACGCACATTTGGGTGTTATAGGCAAAGCTACACATGCATGCACACATATACAACTAGAGTATTTGCTTAACTTCTCTTAAAATTAAGTGTGAAAAGATTAAAAAAAAAAGAGCACTGTCAGGTATGCAGCATGGGAAAGAATGATAGTGGCATTGTAGGGATGGGTCAGGAGGTGAGACCACCAAGGTCATAGTTAAAACAATGTGACTCTCTTTAGTGAGTTAGCTGAAAAGTGAACAGTCAAAAGGAATCTCTCAACTAATTATCTGGTCAGTGAACTGACTAGCAAATAAGGTCAGCTCTCATAGTCGACTGAAACTAATATCACTACTAACAGTAGGACTAAGTGTTAACATGTTACTTCATAGTCCCCATGGCCCTTTGAGGCAGAATAACAGGTGTGCGCTTGGGAGTTATACTGGCCTGGGAGTGATACTTAATTCCATCAGTTGCTGGCTACATGAATTTGTAAATGTTAAATCCTCTCTGTAGCTGTTTCCTTATATGCAAAATGAAGATGGTTGCACCATTGTTGAAAAGAATAAAATAATGCCTGCTACCTACCTGGTTCACAGGTGATGATCATAAACCGAGTTAAGGATTTTCCCCTTCCCATTCTGCCCCTCCAAGCCATGATTGTTCCTGTCCTCAGGGCTGACGGTGTGCAGATAGCACCGCAGCCAGTCCCAACTCCTGCCAGACCTGGTCCAGGCATCAGGACTTTTAAAAGTTCCCCTATCGTTCTGTTACAATTTTAATGCACAGGGTTGAGAGCCACACATATATTTTACCACTTCGCCTGTCTAAAACCTAATGTCACTAACTGGCTCCAAACCAGGAGTCTTCCCAGTAGCAGACAGACGTGACAACTTCCTTTTGGTCTCATTCCTTCATGCATGCGTTCATTCATTCAACGGGTATTTAGTGTCTACTATGTGCCAAGCACAAGCAAAAGGAAGCATTTCAAATGCTAGAAGTTACGATGTGAAGTTGTTACTGAAATAGACACCCACAGACAAGCGTGTGGAAATAACAGCTTACATCTTCACCCACAGTCTCATTAATAAGATCACAGTGAGTTTATAAGAATAATCAAAAAGGAAGCTGCAAGATTACTTGATGCGTGTCTTTTTTGTTCACATAAGTAAGATATGGGAAAGGAAATGCTGACATTTTGAGCTGACTTGTGTTCATTGAGCTATCACCAGCGATGACAGACACTCATGAGTCATAGTTGTGAAGACAAAAGTAATAGCCAGCGAGCTTCAGTGTACCCAAAATAGAAGCTCCGTTGTTGATATTTTCCAGAAAACTTCACCATAGCCCTGCTAACTGAAGTCTAAAGGGTTTCCTGCTTTGGTTTTAGAGGAATTAGATTTTATTTGGCTCCAACCTGCTTTGGATGCAATAGAGCACCTCCCTTTCATAAATCACCCCCAGCTCCGCAGATAACTGGAACCCACCCAAGGAAAGTGCATTAATTCTCCTGCTCTTCGCTCCCCTAATCACCGCACAGTTTTGCGGCTAGATTACTTGTCAATCACGTCAAGCTAAGTCTGTTTGCTTCTGCTTTGCAGCTGGATTCCTGGCAGTGAAGAAAACAAACAGAAAACAGATGTCCATTACCGCTCCTTGGATGGTGAAGGGAATTTTAACTGGAGATTTGTGTTCCCGTTTGACTACCTCCCCGCCGAACAACTCTGTGTTGTTGCTAAAAAAGTGAGCTCTGAAATATGCCAATAGGAAGTGGGTTTGTGGGGCTTCCTTAATCAGAAATCCAGGGAAGGTCCTGCTCAGGATTTCGGAGGTCACTGATCCAGCTGCCTGTTGGTACAGATGGGCAATCTGAGACACGCCCCCCCCAGAGGTGTAGATTCGGGCCCAAGGTCACACAGCTGACAAGTATTTGTGTAATTAGGAGGAATATGCTATTTTAACTGGAGGTTTGTGTTCTCATTGGACTACCTGCTACCAAACAACTTTCTTCCCTCTAACATATTTTGAAGGGCAAGAGATAACAGGTAGAAAAAAGGGTCTCGTATCAGTACATACAATAACCCATGTATGCTTTTTATGTCCTGGGGACACTGACTTTTTTCCCATGACTGGCAGAACCAAGCGGGTGAAATGTTCCTTTTAACTCCCTTATTAAGACTCAGCATCTGCCTTGCCTCCCTCAGAAGCACTTCCGGAAGTGTTCAGGGTCCTTGTGGTCATAATTAGTAAGACTTTTCAGTTACAGGACTCAACTCAAACTGGCTTAGATCAAAAAAAGTGATTTATTGGCTCACATTCCTAAAAAGTCCAGTTTTGGCTGCCTTTGCGAACATCTGGATCCCACGTAAAAGTGATGTCTTTAGAAGTTGGTCCCGCGCTAGCTGCCCCCTGCTCTGCCTTTCTCCGCGGGCCTCACTTGCAAGCAGGCTCCGCCCTGGTGGAGACAAGAGAGCAGCCAGCACCCCAGCACACTTCCTGTGCTCTCAGCCAAGCTCATCAGAAAGAGAAGAGGCCCGTGGCACCAGCCTGCCTTCTGCAACCGGGATGGGTATCTGCCTAACTGAGGTCACGTGCCTGCCCCCAGCACCGCTGCTGCCCAGGGACGCAGTGCTCTGATGGGCCAAGCTCTAAGCTAGTGATGGAGTCAGCTTCCTCTAGATTGAACCAATTTGAGGAGGAGGAGGCTCCCAAGCAAAATCTAGGTGCTTTCATCCAAAAATGGGGCCTAAAAATTGGGTGGACACTAGCACATGACTTTTATAGGTCTCCTGTCCCATTCCTACCTCCTACATTCTATGGCCCCACATCCTATCAAAACATACCTAACAGACTGAGGATGTAACTCAGTGGTAAAGCACTGATCTAGTATGCATGAGGTCCTGGGTTCAATCCCTAGCACCACAGGGAAAAAAAAGGAAAAGGAAATGCGACCTGCACTGTGTCCCTTTGGGTCAGGATCCATGCCGTGCTGCTCCTAGAGTGCTGTAGTGAGCACTTTCTCAGTGCCAGGTAGGATGGATGCCTTCAAAAGGGACTTTGAAGGGGCTCAGAGGCTCAACCTGATATCCACTTGTATACCTTTTGAAATGATGAGGCACAGGAGTGGGTGGTGTTGGGGTCAGGTAGTGCCCTTAGGTTAATTTTCCTGTTTGCCCACATTGAGAGCTGGACCTCCTCATCCCCTTTGTGGTACTTGGAACATAACCCCACAGGAAAATCAGAAGGATCATATGACAGTAGCAGAGTGGGTTTTCCAGCCCCTCAGAGCCAGGCCTTCTGGACCCTGCAAAGGAGAACATTCCAGGAATATCAAAAACAAGAAACAAACCAATGATCTGTGCTCAGATTCCCAAAACACTGGGTGTATTCCTATCCACCAGGACCAGAGGAGCTTAGTTGTAACTGGGCTATGGAGGTGTTATTCTTGGTTAATATCATCCAGGCAGAGGCAGGGACAGAGATGAGATCTTGAAGACCCTTTTCTAGTGTTTCCTCGACCTACTTCTAGTGTGAGAGATCTGAGGATCTTAGGTGACCACAAGCATATAAAACCCAGCAGTATTTTTCAAAAACCCAAAATGCCAGGACTTTGTGTATGTGTTACTGTAGATTGAATGTAGAAATATTTTACCATGGAGCTACATCTCCAGCCCTTTTTACTTTTTATTTTGAGAAAGGGTCTCATTAAGTTGCTGAGGCTGGCCTCGAACTTGCAAATTCTCCTAACTTGGTCTCCCAAATTGCTGGGATTACAGGCATGCACCACTGCCCCTGTTTAGAAGGCTTTTAAATCTGCAGTGTTAAGAGAGCCAAATCTGGGCCCCAGTCTCCACTGCATGTTAAATGAGAGTACACTCCAACATCAGGAATAGGGTGGGTGGTTGCTGGCAGAGTAACACCCCAGTGGCTGCTATCTTGGTCTGGTCTAGAACATCTGGCTTTTGGAGGATAATCTGAGCTGGCCATAGTGGCCCTCAGGAGGGAGGTTAATCTCTCCCCAACCCCCCAGGGCGGCAATAGGAAGTCACACCTATAGGAATATGACAGGCAACCTGCCTGGGCTATGTCACCCAGTTGGTGGCCTTGAGACTTCCTGAGCAGACTGACAGAGGGAGTGGTCAAATGGAGGAGGTATTCCGGGGATTGCAAGAGAGATAAAGACCCCATGCCTTAATGCTGTTTCCAGGGGCCTGGAGGTGAGGGATTCAGAGGCCTCTAATCAGGATCATTTAGGTTTGTCTGTGTCTCTTGTCATTTTAGGAGCATTTCTGGAGTATTGACCAAACAGAGTTTAGAGTCCCACCCCGACTGATCATTCAGATATGGGACAATGACAAGTTTTCGCTGGATGACTATTTGGGTATGTCTTCCACACACTTGGATGATTTTCTCTAAACTACACTTGGAATTAGTGAAATCAATTAAAACTCAGAAGCAATTGTTTAAATCTTGAATACTTGTCAGTAATGGGAGAGGGACAAGGGACATGCCCATTGCCTAGATGTCCTCTGGGCAGTGTGGCCTGATGGTGAATGTCACCCCTTTCCGCTGGTCCTGCCCACTCTCAGGGGCTCTCTTGGAGGGGCTCACACCAGCTCCCGTCTCTCTCTAAAGATTCAAGTCCTGTTTCCACAGGAGGATGCCCCAGTCCAGCCTCCACTTCCAAACCACCACCTCACCCTTTCCCAGGCTGACCTCAGAAGTGACTGAGATGCCCCAGGATCCTCCCACCATTGCTCCTTCCCCTTGGCCCATCCTCCTCAGTGGCTAAAGGCACTCGTTTACCCCACTTAGCGCCTCTTTTCTTGGCTCTTTCTTCCTCCCACCCTTCAAACCCTGAAATTTCCCTGGCTCTGCTCCAGGCACGCTTCCCGCTCCAGTGATTTATGCATTCTCATCATCGAAGGTGATGCTTCGATTTTCACCTTTCAGCAAGTTGTGGCTTCTAAATGGTCCGGATGTGCAGCCTGCCCTCTTCAAGTACCTCAGATAGTCCTAAGGAACTATCACAACGACAATTCCCAGTTCAGCCTTTCACCTTGTATTCGACTGTCACCTAAAATCTATCATAACTGAAATCAAACTCAGCATTTCTTCCCTGAGCTCATACTTATGCTCCCCATGGAACCACCTCACTGTAGGGCCCCTCCCTTACCCAGCCCCAGCACCCAGGGCCCTCTGTGGCTCCTCTTCTCTTCCCCCCAGGCCCTGGCAGCCCCTCAGTCCTCACAACGTCGTGATTCACTTTATCAGGCACACTTACTCTCTGGCTGCTTGCCAGCTCAGAGATCATTCTCTCCTAGTTGACCACTGCAGTAGCCCCGGACTGGCCTCCCTGCTTCCATCTTGCTCCCTCGGGCTCTTCCTGCCAGAGGAAAAGTCCACTGGTAGCTCTGTCTTATTCCTCACAGTGCCTGAAAAGATTCTTTTAGCTTAGTGCTTAGTAAAACAAACAAATGAATAGGCAAGTATGCTACATTATAAAAGCATACTGGTAGATCATTCCAGAATAATAGAGAATTTCTTCTTAGTGCTTAAAAGAAATAGTCTAAATGACAAATAAGGGGAATGACTATTTCAAAATGGCTAGTGAGGCAGTCACCAAAAGGAGAGACTGGCAAGAGCAGGCCCAAGTGTGCAGAACTGGTTTATAGGCCCATGGTATGATGAAGGCGGTCTCTGAGCCTGACAGTTTAAAGAGACTCTGCCACAACCTCCTTATTTCTGCCACTCCTGACCAGACTGTTCAGACTCTTGTCCTATTAGTGTGACGGTGACCTCATACCACAGACCCCATTTTCTTAAGGAAAGGGCTCAAGGGAGTTCCCAGGCCCAAAAGATGCTTTTCATCTATGCAACAGAAGAGTAGTGCTTCTCCAGACACCCCAGTCCTGGCCAGGATCCTCAGCTCCTGGTGAGGGTTTTTGCTGAGTTTGCTGCATCGAGTTCCCGTTCCAGAGGTTAGGTGAGACCTGCGTGTGAATGTGCCATGGAGTGTTCCGAGTGTTCCCATGTTCCGCGTACCAGTTGTTTTTACCCAAGGCCAGATGACCCCCTTGTTCAGGGCATCCCAGAACTAAAACGAACAAATTTCAAACGCCAGGGTCCTGAGTTCAGTGGAAAGTTTGCCTATTGATGTTTAATTGCTTGGAGTTTATAGAAGAACTCTGTTTATGCTCATGTCTTTGAGAAAGAAAACATGTAGCACTCCGAGAGGCTGAGCAGCGGACGGTTCTTTCTTTTCCCATTTTCTATCCTATCTGGAAAGAATTTAAGACTATCGCAGCCTGTTTTTCTAACTCACCCATCACCTGTTCAAAATCACTGTCTGCTGCTTTGAGCAGAACACTCTGTTCACTTGTGAACAATGGCTGAGCCACTGGGAGCTCATTTGGACTTTGTGTTGTTTCCTTGGCTAGGTTTCCTGGAACTTGATTTGCATCACACGATCATTCCAGCAAAATCATCGGAGAAATGCAATTTGAACATGATTCCAGACCTCAAAACCATGAACCCCCTGAAAGCTAAGACTGCCTCACTCTTTGAACAGAAGTCCATGAGAGGATGGTGGCCTTGCTACGCAGATAAAGATGGCTCCCGTGTGATGGCTGTATGAGTACTTCCTGTTTGGGGATTGTTTATTCCTTTTATCATTCAACTTTTGCTCTTTATCAATATATTTACTCCAGATAAGATAGGGCAGTGTTCAAATGGCTAAAAAGTTGGTATCTGGGATTATAAGAAAAGGTGGGAGATGTTGTGAGTATGTGTTTGAAGTTGGGGGATAGAGAAGAGGTTGGAATGGTCAAAAAAGTAGGAGCCCAAGTAGTTGCACTGCATTTCCTTAGGACACTCCTCCACCAGGGAAGGTTAATTTATGCTGAGCTTCCAGTGCTACACAGTACAGAAAAAGAATCTTTGAATTTGAGTTTCTCTCATCAGAAAAAAAAAGTTGGGAGGCTGGAGCAGTGGCTCCATGGTTAGAGTGCTTGCCTGGCATGCGTGAGGACCTGGGTTCAAACCCCAGCACCACCTACACAACTAAGTGTTGGAGAAACAAAAACCAGATGAAAGAATAAATGATTCTCTCTCTCTCTCTTTAAAAAAAATATTTAAAAAAGTTGTAAAAGCAGGGAGTAGTGAATAATAAGGCCATAATTTACAAGCATGTTTAGGGAATACAAGATATATTTTGTGCCAGGCACAGTGGCACATGCCTATAATCTCAGCTACTAGGCAGGCTGTAACAGGTAGTGAATTCAAGGACAGTTTGGGCCACTTAGCATGACTCTGACTTAAAAATTTTTAAAAATCAAAAGAGCTGAGGATGTAGCTCAGTAGTAGGGAGTCCCTGGATCAAGTTTCAGTAACACACACACACACACACACACACAGAAGCAGTAGAGCAAGATGCCATGCTGTGTCATAAAAGACTACCCCATTCGTTGTATATAACATTTGTGATCACTAATTATGAACAAGATGACATACTAAGTGCCTTACATGCATAATCTCATTTTTAAAAACAATTTTGGTGTATATTTTTCACAAACTGCACTCACCCACCACCTTAAACAAGAGCCAGAACCTTCCCACCACCCCAAAATGTGTCCTTCACAGTCCATTGCTCCCTCTACCCCAGCCCCAGGAAACCGCTGGTCTGCTTTCTGTTACTATACATTAGTTTGCATGTAGTCTTTTTTTTTTTTTTTTTTTGAGAGAGAGAGAGAGACAGTGAGAGAGAGAGAGAATTTTATTTAGTGTTTTTCATGTGGCTTTCGTTGCTCTGACACTTCATTGTGCACGTGGTGCTGAGGTTCAAACCTGCATCCTGGTGCATGCCAGGCAAGCGCCGCCCCTGCTCCAGCCCAGCATACAGTCTTATTTAATTCTGCTGACAACCCTGTGAAGTAAACATTATTTCCGTGTTATAGATTCAAAGCTCAAGCTTGGTGAGCTCAAGCAAGGCACTGAAGTCAGCAGACACCAGCTTCGCCTGGCTTGTATGCTGGGGAGTCCTCTGCGCTCCCCTGCCTAGTTGTGAGTCAGGGTTAGCACTTCTCAAGTTCTGGGCTTTCCTAAGTCCTAGAAAATCTGTTGCAATGTTAGTTAAGACAGGGCATAATGGGGCTGGAGCGGTGGCTCAGCGGTTATGGCGCTTGCCTGGCATGTGTAAGGGTGCAAGTTCAAACCCCAGCACCATATACACAATGAGGTATCCAAGCAACATGAAAAGCCACGTGAAAAACTAAATAAAATTGATTCTCCCTTTCTCTCTCTCTCTCTCTCTAAAAAAAAAAAAAAAAAGACAGGGCACGTTTCTAGACCTCTTTCAGCCTCAAGGTCCTCATCCTCACATGAGAACTGTAACATTATGTTTTGAGATTGTCATGATCCTAAATGGCTGTGAGGAGATTTATACAGTGTCTGAGAAGCACTCAAGAGCTTGTCACCCATCAGGGAGGCAGTATTCATTTACTCATTCATTCATCAAGATACCTACTAAGTGCCAGAATTACTGCACACAGTAGGGGCACAATGGCAAGCATGGAGAGACATGGGCTCTTGGAGCCATAAATGTTGACTGCCGTGTTTAACAGTGCTCTGGTTAGTCTGGGTCCATGTAAAGTTACAAAGGCAGGCGTGTGAGGAGATCGATGTGCGAGTGTTATAATGACAGCGATAGGGAGAGCGAGGAACAGGGAGGAGGGAAGGCAATTTGTCCTCTCAGTCTCCCACGTGGAGTCAGTTCAGAAACACACATGGAAGAGGAAATGTGAAGAACTCTCTTGAGGAAAATTTAAGGCAATCTAAGGATTGTTTTACAAGAATAAAAATCATTGCTTGGGGAATACTCCTTGGGTTGAAGTAAAAATATTTGTGAAACGTGATGTCATGTGTTTAACCTGTTCTGCTTACCGCAGGGGAAAGTCGAGATGACATTGGAGGTCCTCAGCGAGAAGGAGGCCGACGAGAGGCCAGCTGGGAAGGGGAGGGATGAACCCAACATGAACCCCAAGCTGGACCCACCCAAGTGAGAGGCCCTCTTTGTTCTCCACATTGTCTGATCCCCAAACACCTGCAGTTTGAAAGCCCCCTTCCAGTTGGCTGGATGAGATGGATTAGCCGTTGTCCTAATTCTGTACTTGATGGTAGGCCTGGGGGTGGGGTGTGGAGAGGTGGGTGTGTGATCTGGCTTCATCTTAACCATCCTCCTTGCCCACACCAAAGCTCAGTGTCCTCAGCATGTCACGAAGCTGTCCTCAGCCACCGACACCTTCCCCTGGCTTTACAAATGTCATTAGCTATACCTTAAACTGTGTTGTGCTCTGAGGCAAATTCAGCGCTCCCGAATTGGGTAGGCAAGGCCATTTCTTTGCATTTCAGCCGACCTGAGACCTCCTTCCTCTGGTTCACCAACCCGTGCAAGACCATGCGGTTCATTGTGTGGCGCCGGTTCAAGTGGGTCATCATCGGCCTGATCATCCTGCTCATCCTGCTGCTCTTCCTGGCTGTGCTCCTGTACTCCCTGCCGGTAGGAGGCCCAGACCTCTTGTCTTGGCTCTGTGTGGGTGTGAACTGTGCCTGGACATCGAACTCGGTATTTGCCAGACTGCGGCTCTGAAAAATGGCCCACTTAGCAGTCCTAGTGTTGCAGCTCTTCTGCTTTTGGAAAATCTAAATGTAATGTGCCCAGTAATTAGAATTGCATTCTTAGGGCTTCACAAATTACAGACAGTACTTTCTGGTCTGAAAACAAAACAAAACACTAACTCTGGGAATTCAAGCAGAAAGCACTTGCGTTTATCACGTCTGTCTGCACCATGGACAGCATTTCCAGCTAACCTTCCTGCCTTCACATTGCATTGTTCCAGACCATCCTGCACCCTAACGGCTTGTTCTGGCTTTTAGGATCCCCAATCTGGAGTCATTAAAGGTCCTTACAAATCCCATACTTCACCCAGACTACATAATTGACTGCAAACACCTCCCTGGATCTCTCTGCCCACAGTTTATCTATCGAAACCTCATTCTCTAGACTCCATGTCACCCACAAACTCCCCTTAAATTTCCCTTCGTCACCCTAGTCGTAAGTGGTAATCCCAATGGGAGACGCTGCACCTTCACTGCTCCATTCGGGGAATTTATTGAGCACCTACTATAAGCCAGGAATGGGGATACAGAGGTGACCAAGGCATGACTTCTGCCTGTGAGCCTGGGATTGAGGAGCCATATGAACGAGTGCATTCCTGAGAGAGGCAAGCTGGTATTAAGATATGAACAGATGACATCAGGAGCCCATTGCGGAGGACATTTTCATCAAGGGGAGGAGGGGGGCATTTTAAGCTCAGTTTGGTTAGTGAAGAAGGGATGGTGCAGGCAGAGGAAACCATGGGCAGAAGCAAGGGTTGCGGCACAGACGACCTCCATTCAAGCACTCTTACAATTCATATCAATCATAACGCACATAATTTCATGTTTAGTTGCTTAGTCCTGCAGGCACCAAAGTGGTTTTGTTTGTTCCAGTGCTGGGGATAAAATCCAGGGCCCTGCTTGTGCTAGGCATGCACTCTACCACTGAGCTGTGCTCCAGTCCAGTAACAGCGTTGTGTCTTTATCCCCCCATATAATTCTCTAGTTTTCCAGTTGCAAATAGGCCCATCCACCTTGACCATTTAAGAGAACTCCGTGCAGTTATTTATTTTTCCTGATTTAGAGTCTATGGCTATAAATCGTGGTTCTTATCTGGACATTTGGGGGACATTTGTCCCCCAGAGGACATTGAGCAAGCTCTGGAGACCCTTGGTTGTTACAACTGGGGGAATTTTCTGACATTCATTCAGCATGCTGAGGCCACACATGCTGCTGAAGACCCTGCAGCACACAGAACAGGCCCCACCACAAAGAACCATCTGGTCCTGAGTGTTCATTGTGCCAGGACTGAGAGACCCTAATTTAAATATGTCTTCAGAATTTATTCCACATTTTATAGATAATATATAATAACACATACTTATTTATGCTGTTTCTATTTCCTTTTTAGAACTATTTGTCAATGAAAATTGTGAAGCCAAACCTTTAATGAAAGCGAAGACATCTTCTCAAGAGTCATCCAGCAGCAAGGGATCCATCGGTCTCTGTGGACCAAATCTGCGTGTGATTTGGTTTATGTCAGGCCACAGCCCAGCAGCCTGCTATACTACATGACCACACTAAATCCCAGAAAGTCAGGCCAAAGAGCCATACTTTTACCTTGCTATCTTTCAAAGTGTTAAAAGTTTTATTTTATAAAGTTTTAACCATGTTTTTCAGAGTATTTTTCAAGGTGGCTGGTTCCATTTTAAAATTATCTTTTTATGTGTCCCCTGTTGCATGATTCAATTTTTAGAAATTGCTGGAATGGAATTTGAAAATTTCTGTATCTTAACATCCTGTACTTCTAATCTATAATCAAGAAAAAAGACTGTGTTATAAAACAGCTGGAATAGAGTAATTCTTACTAATGCCACAACCACTGTTATGATATTTTGTATGGATAAACATCATGAGATTCTATTCAGTCTCTGTGATGAATGCAAATAAAACTATTTCACCTTTTACACAGACCTGTTCGCTCTATCTGTGGACCAAGTTGGGATAGAGGCAGTATCTAGCCCAGTGGTCTCCAGTGGACAGAATGCCACAGCATACCACTTGCCCATAAACCCTTTTTCAAACGTGCTGCCTGGGTTGGAGCGGTGGCTCAGTGGTTACAGCGCTTGCCTTGCATGCTCGAGTATGCGAGTTCAAACCCCAGCACCACATACACGACAAAATCTCGGAGAAACGAAAGCCACATGAAAAACTAAATAAAGTTGATTCTCTCTTTCTCTCTCTCACTGTCCCTCTCTCTTTAAAATAAAATAAAATAAAATGTGCTGCCAAATTTTGGCCCATGGGTCCAACTGAGGCTAATATAATATATAATAAAATCTAACACTCATTAGAGGTTCTTAGTGCACAACATCATTGTACGTTCTCTCTGTACATATGGGTTCTCAAGGTAATCCTACAAACTTAGGTAACATTAGTAATCCCACTTTATAGTTTAAAAAAAAAACAAAAAGCAAAGCTCAGAGTTTAACTTGCCCAAGGTTACACAACCAATAAATGACAGAGCTGGGATTTGAACCTGGGTACTCTGAATTCCTCATAACACCTCTTAACCCCAATGTTACACCCCCAGTGGGAGGTTAGGAGAAACAGAGAGCATAAGTGCTCTAATAATGAGTGACAGGAGCAGTACGTGTGACCCAGGCCAACACCAAAAGCAGCCGGTATGCTACGAGAACCTTGCCCATTTGTTAGTTTATTAAGAGAGCAGGGTGGGATCAGAGACAGTTCTATTCCAACGGCAACCTAGGGGCGAGGGGAGCAAGAAATGTGGCGATAATGACAATGCTTAGACATTTTAGACCAAGTGATTCTGTAAAGGTGACTGTATTGGTTTGTTACTGTGGTGTTGCACTTTTTTGCACTTTTTTTGTTTTTTGCATGTAGGGGATCGGACTCCAGGACCTCAGGTATGCGAGGCAAGTGCTCTGTCACTGAGCTATATCCCCAACCCACTTTTCTGATATTTTAATTCCCTTCAGTGTTCTGCCAAAAGTCCTAACCAAGTGTGTTCAATTGTTAAAAAACTTTGAAAGCTAGGTGCTGTGGCACTCACCTGTAATCCCAGATCTCAGGAAGTTGAGGCAGGACTGCAAATTTGAGGCTGTCCTTAGCAATATAATGAGACACTCAGCTACTTGGCAAGACCATCTCAAAATAATAAATAAAAAGGACTGGGAATGTAGCTCTGTAGTAAAGTGACCCTGGGTTCAATACCAAAAGTAAATAAATAAAGACAGCTCAGGCTGAATTGGCTTGCTCACCACACCATGTGCACGTGTACCCACCTTCCACCCAGGCTGCTCACAGCATCCATCCACATGGAAGGCCACCCCCACTTCACCCCTTTAACTTCACATCAGAACCCCTGTCCTCCTTGCAATTTCAATCAAATGCTACCTTCTCCTTGACACTTCTTAGGTCCCAAAGTGATCCTTCAATCTCAGAAGTGGAAAAACTAGCATGACCTTTCTAGGGGAATATGTACATTAAAAACCTTAAGAAAGAAAGCTGGGCCTGGTGGCACACACCTGTGATCCCAGCAGCTCAGTAGGCTGATGCAGGAGGATTGCCAAGGCAAGGCCAGCCTCAGCATAGAAACAAGGCCCTAAGAAACTCAGTGAGATCTGGAAAAATAAAAATGAGTGGGCATGTGGCTCAAGGGTTGAGCATCCTTGGGTTCCATTCCTGATACCAAAAGAAAAAAAAATTCTTAAAAATGCTATGTGTGGGGGCTAGAGCAGTGGTTCAGTGGTTATGATGCTTGCCTGGCATGTTGAAGGACCTGGGTTCGAATCCCAGCTCCGTGTACACAACAAAGTGTTGGAGCAACAAAAGCCACATGAAAAACTAAATAAAATTGATTCTCTCTCTCTCTCTCCCTCTCACTGTCCCTCTCTCTTTTAAAAAAAATGAAAATGAAAAAAATATTGCTACGTGTGGTGGTGCACGCCTATAATCCCAGCAACTGGGGAAAACTGCACGATCCAGGCCAGCCTGAGCAACCCAGTGAGACTCTGTCTCTAAATGAAAAATAGAAAGAGCTGGGGATGCAGTTCAGTGGTAAAGTTCTCTTGGGTTCAGTCCCCAGTACAGCAAAAAATAAAAATAAATCCTTAAAAATGCTTTGCTTTCAATCATTCTACTTCCAAGTATTAACTCCAAGGAAAAGGACAGGTAGGCAAAAATCCAGGCACAAAGATATACCTTGCAATATGATTTGATTGATTGATTCATTCATTCATTATCCATTTATTTGGTACTGGGAACTGAACCCAGGGGCACTTTACCACTGAACTACATCCCCAGGTCCTTTTGAATTTATTATTCTGAAACAGAGTCTCACTGAGTTGCTTAAGCCTTTGCTAAGTTTCCCAGGCTATCCTCAAACTTTCAATCTTCCTGCCTCAGCCTCCTGACTTGCTGGAAATCATAAGTAACCTAAATATCCATGTATATGAAAATGATTGAATATATGGTAAAATAACATATATTGGTGCAAGAATGAAAAAAAAACAGTCAATTTTTCTAGTTTTGTTACTAGCATAGGAAAATGCTGGCATAAGAGAAACACAAAAAGAAAAATATCACGAAGTTACGTTAAATAAGAACACAAATGTGTATTATGTATATAAGAAAATACATCAAAATAGTAGTTTTACAAAGAGTCTATGCAAAATTTGAATTTGTGCGTATGTAGGTAATAATTTATAAATGTTAGTCAACATTGGAGGTTCACTTTTTCTCCCTACGAAACCATGAACTCTAGTTTGACAAACATCACTATCCTTAGTTTTACCTGGTGGCTATGCAGGTATGGCTCATCTTCACAACTGATGTAAGATCCTTCAGGGCAGAAGTAACACCTGTAAGATCTGCACGTCAGCATGTCCCAGAGCAGCAGGCCTGGACTTTCTTCCTGAGCAGACTCATCCAGCACCTGGGAGAAATAATGCTACCTCTGTCGACTGAGGTGCGGGCTAAGTGGAATACTATGCAACGTGCAACACCAACGTCCAGGAGGCACTTGATAGGAGGTAGCTTTAGGCGTGGCCTTAGACTCCTGGGAGTCAGATGTCTCAGTTCCAAAAGGAATAGGAATAAGAACAGGTAATTTTCCCTCTCGCTAGGTGAACCTTTAACAGGAAATTTTTAAAAAAAGAAAAAGAAAGCAAAAACAAGACATAGGATGTCTCCTATCTTCCCAAGACCAAGAGGAAGGAAGGAGGATCCCAAGTTCTGGGGGTTAGAAAGGAGGTCAGCTCTTGCCATGACCGGCCCTGTTTATGATGGTAGCAGGCTTATTTGCATTGTTCCAATGGAACAGGGGGTTTGTGTCCTGTTTGTCACTTCAGGCTCTCCCAGTAGAACCCCCATTGTGGGGCTGGCTGGATGGCACCTTGGCTCTTGTTAAGAAGGTCAGTTTCCTACAGGTTATGCCCCCAGCCATCCATCCCCTTCCGGCCCTCTCAAGTTGTATTGTACCTACACCCACACTTCTACCTTTTTTTTTTTTAAGAGAGAGGGACAGAGGAGCAGTGGCTCAACGGTTATGGTGCTTGCCTGGCATACTCACGTATGTGGGTTCGAACCCCAGCACCACATACACAACAAAGTGGGGGAGCAATGAGGGCCATGTGAAAAACTAAATAAAACAGATTCTGTCTTTTTAAAAAGAGAGAGAGGAAGGGAGGGAGAGAGAATCAATTTTATTCAGTTTTTCATGTGGTTTTCATTGCTCCGACACTATGTTGTGTACGTGGTACTGGGGTTTGAACCCATCACACATGCCAAGCAAGCGCCATAGCCACTGAGCCACAGCTTCAGCCCCCAAACTACTGCTTTTTAACAACATCACATCATATTGCTGAGACCTTGCCTAAAGGTCTGCAGCTTTCATTTTGTTTAGGGGACACTCTGAGGATAAAAGGGAGACAGTATTTTTTTGTTGGAGACTAAGGCCAACATGACGCCTGGCCGGATGCCAAAGAAAAGAATTGGTGGTAAACAACTCTAAGAGGCCCAGCTGGCTTGTGATTAGCAGACTGCCTGATCGCATGATTAAGCTATTTGGCTGCTCATTTGTTACAATTGGTTGAATGTGTTTGCACTGTGTCCCTATTGGTTGTTGTAACAAATAAATACCGGGCGTACGGAGACAGAAATAGATGACACTGGTGAGAGGAGATCTTCCCATGCAGGCAGCAGAAACGAGACAGAGTAGTAGCCACTAGTCAAAGAAGCAGCAGCGGCAGAGACAGAAGAAGAAAACCTAACATGCAGGCAGTGAGAGAGGAAGAAAAGCCTCGGCAGTAGAAACGGGGACTCTAAAGAGAGAAAATGTGAACAGCCTTGACTCTAAATGTAAAAGCCTTGCCTCTAGTGAAGAGGAAGGAGATGCAAAAGCCTCGAGTGAGAGGAGATGTATGTAAAGGCCTTGCCTCTAAAAAGAGAGAAGGCGGAGAAGGAAGCGCTTGGAGGCCTCTAGTGAGAGAGAGGGAAAAATGAAGCTCTTGGAGAACTCGGGGCCAGTGGGTCTACTTCATTCCCAGTCAACCGCCGAATGAGAGACGTCCAGTTCCTGCCGGCTGGAACCGGACATTTTTTAAATTAGCTTTTTCTTTTCTTTTTTAAGTGGGGGGGGATGAGAAAGAGAAAGACAGAATCAATTTTATTTATTTTTCCATCTGGTTTTCCTTGCTCTGACACTTAGTTGTGTATGTGGTACTGGGGTTTGAACCCAGGTCCTCATGCATGCCAGGCAAGTGTGATCCCACTGATCCCCAGGTTGAGCCCCTTAAATTAGCTTTTTCTTAGAGCAAAAGTAGCTTCACAAAAGAACATTGTTCCAGGCAAGGATGTCATTTGAAAATATTCACAATGGGTACCGCATTGGCACAAACTGATCGGAATGATGTTTCACAATATCACCATAGATAAAGACTGTTAGATGGGGCCGGAGTGGTGGTTCAGTGGTTACAGCAACTGCCTGGCATGCGCAAGGATGCAGGTTTGAACCCCAGCACCACATATACAATGAAGTGTCAGAGCAACGAAAGCAACTTGAAAAACTAAATAAAATTGATTCTTTCTTTCTCATTGTCCCTCTCTTAAAAAAAAAAAAACTATAAAAACAAGACAAAACAAAAACCCTAGAACAGCCATGCCAGTTTGTGCAGGCTGAATATTAGCCTTCGTTTTCCAGGCAGCCCTGCCAATGCGCTCTCCATGGTGCCTTGCTCAGGTAAGAGTTGCTGAGTGGACAACAGAATGGCCCAGAGGAGTCTCTTCCTTCTTCGCCTTCACTGTACCTAACTGGAATCCCTAGTGTCGATCCTTTGGGTAAAGGGAAGCAAAGCTCAATTAGAAATGGAATATTCCCATAGAGAACATTGAGCTGAGCTTTCGGGATACACCTCCTCCCCCTCCACTCCCCCAGAGAAAGCTTCTTCTTGTCAAAAGGTAATGGTCCCTCAATTGAGGTTGTTAGCCGCCTGGTGACCTATAAATGATAGCTAAAAGCTGGAACTAATCACGGCCCGGTCAGATTGTCGCTTCACTGTGAATTAAATAACACTTAGCGCTAACTGGTTGTAGCAAGTGTCACCATTAACACTGGAGCCTTCATTGGGAAAATAAATCTCCATCAATGGCGTGGAGTGACAGGGAACTGAAAGTTCGGACAGGCTAACACTTGATTTTGTTTTGTTCTTCCTTTCTCATTTTAAGGCTAGGGGGAAAATTGTCACAATTAGACCTGAGTGTTGCTTTAAAAGATGGACGGAGTTCTGAAATCCATTTTGGAACAGAGGGGAGCTGAGCTGTCTGGTTTTCCAGGTGCTGGCCGAGTGGCAGCTCCCTGCCCCTCGGAGTCCACCCTGGCTCAGAGGGTTGTTTGTTCAAGGCCTTGGGAGCAGATGTTATCACAAGCACTAGAAGGTAGGAGCGCTTTCCAAAGAGTGCCCCGTTCAGTTCAGGATACGGAGAGAGCTAGCACCAAATGCAACTTGCCTACCACAGGGAGAACCAGCAGTGAGTGGTTTCCAAGCTTAAAAACCCTGTATGATTTAAATATTTCATGTTAACGAGAGTCCTCAGTAAGGCCAATCCATCCAGCACCCTGGGCCACATGCATGCAGCTTCTGAAGGCAGATGGCATTCCAGTGGGGAGAATGCTTTTTACAGTCTGCTCGATGTGGAATGAGTCCATAACAGAGCCGAGGTTGTAAATAGATTAAGCACCCGCCATCTCTGCAGCTGAATCTTGTGTTTGTTCAGCGTCGAATGAAAACTCCCTAATCTTGCTTAGGTTAAACATGATGAGGTCCCAAGGAAGATCAAAGGCAGGCTACTTTTCCCTTGGATATACATCCATGAAATGAAACGCCAGAGTTCATGAAGTTCAACCAAAACACGAAAGAACCGTGTAACGCGGGCTAACTGCAAAACCTAAGGAGTAAGTGGACGTAATGAAAAACCCAGGCCCACCATGCGTCTGGGCCCACGCAAACTTCAGAGACGTGAGCTTGTGGGACAGGCAGACTCCAGGTTTTTACTATTTGAATCAACTGAGCAAGTTAAAAAAAAAAAGTTATAATTTTTCTAGAGACTCCTTCACATAATATTGAATACCTTTCAGGGTAACCCAATTTTGCCAAAATTTATCTCAACTTCTTAAAAAGGCTCTTTCAGTCCTTGACTAGTATTAATGTGCTGCTTCCATGTGTTTTCACAAAATCCTAAAGCCAAACCTGTAATCCTCTCCCATCATATTTCAGCAAAGTCCTTCCCTGGTAATTATCAGAAGGAGGACCAGGAATATCCAGCTGGATCCCGCTGCAGCACGGCAGCCTCTCAGAAGAGCTTTCACCCGGGTCAACGGGATAAACAAAATAAATTGATGGAATCCTGTCTTAGAGCAGCAAGAGCGGGGTCGGGGGATTCCAGACGTCTGGAAGCCTGTGAGCTCACCCCAGCTTTTTCACAATGTAATCCTGTGACTCAGGGCATCTCCTCTGGGGGCCTCCATGAAAATAAGCCCTGAATTAAATGATCATGTCGGCCCCCCCACATGGTTTTGTGGTTCCACTTCGCAGTAACTCTGAATCCTGGTATGTAAGATGGGGACAATAACCTTCGTAGACTGTGAAGGTAAAATGACTTACAATATGCAAAAGAAGCCAGGCATCATGGTGCATGAGTATAACCCAGCTGCTCAGGAGGCTGAGCCAGGAGGATTGCAAGTTCAAGGTCAGCCTAAGCAACTCAACTTGACCCTGTGGGATAGGGATGCAGCTCAGTGGTAAAGCCCCTACTGGGATGGGGGTGGGGATTTCCATTTTCAAAAAAATCATTATCATCATTATTAGGGACTAAGCACAGTTAAACAAGGCACAAGGTGACAGATACATTCTGCCTTTGAACTACAACCCTAGAAAGGGATGCAAATCATCACCATTCCAAATGAATCTCATTTTCCCTCATTTTTTTTTTAAGAGAGGGACAGTGAGAGAGAGAGAAAATCAATTTTATTTAGCTTTTCATGTGGCCTTCATCACTCTGACACTTCATTGTGTACGTGGCGCTGGGGTTTGAACCTGTGTCCTCTCGCATACCAGTGAAGCGCCGTAACTGCTGATCCACCGCTCCAGCCCTCCCTCAAGTCTTAATTAACTGTACAATCTTAATTAAAGAAAGCAGGTAGGTCTGGGAGTGCAGCTCTGTGCGAGCACTGGGTTTGCAAGCAGGAGGCCATGGGCTTGATACCTCCCTAGTGCACACAGAGGAAAGTTCCCCCCCAAATTAAATATAGGGTTTTGTGAGCAGTTCCATTTCTAGGTACGTATCCAAGAGGAATGAAAGCAGGGATCTGAAGAGATCTTGGTGCTTCACACAGCATTATTCGCAATAGTTAATAAAGGAAGCAACCTGCAACTGAATATCTGCCTCTCCACCCTCAGAATTCACATTGAAATCCTAACCCTGAAGCGGACGGTGGGGTGGTGATTAGGAGGCTGGACCTTTTAGGGAGAGATTAGGTCATGAGGGTGGTGGCCTCATTAGTAAAAGGGGCCCAAGACAATTCAGTGAGACTGTCTCAAAAAAACAAAAACAAAAAGGGTTGGGGGTGTAGCTCAATGGCAGAGCATTCCTGGGTTCAATCCCCAGGACCACAAAATCAAAAGGAGGGGATGGTGGTACAACAGTGCAAACATACCTCACGGCACCCAACTGCATACTTAAAAGGGGTTACTTTTTTTGGTTTGTTTGTTTGCTTGCTTTGGTACAGGGATTGAACCCAGGGGCGCTTAATCACTGAGCCACATCCCCAGCACTTTTTATATTTTATTTTTTAAAGAGAGGACAGTGAGAGAGACAGAGAAAGAAGCAATTTTTATTTAGTTTTTCATGTAATTTTCATTGCTCTGACACTTCATTACGTACGTGGTGCTGGAGTTTGAACTTGTGTACGTGCACATGCCAGGCAATCAGGGTGACTGCCGAGCCACCGCTCCAGCCCCTATATTTTATTTTGAGACAGGGTCTCACTAAGTTGCTCATGGCCTCGCTAAGTTGCTGAGGCTGGCCTTGAACTTGTTATCCTCCTGCCTCAGCCTCCCAAGTTGCCGAAATTACAGGTGTGTGCCACCATGTCTGGGTTGTTTTTTTATGTACATTTTAACACACACAAATTATTATGTGAATAAAGTCCCTAACTCCCAAGAATTTAGAGACAACTTTTTCTCCTGTTCCCTACATAAAAGTAGGTCTTCAGGCCCCAGGGTCAGTTAACACTGTTGACTATCGGAAGGGTAAACCCTGTCTCAAAGCAGGTTCACAACAGTCTTTTGACAGCTAAATCCAACACCCACAGGAACAGTTTGCTTGACCAAAACTGCCTTTTTTAGAAACAGCTGCCAGCCTGGGGATGTAGCTCAGTGATGGAGTGCTTGCCTAGCATGCGCAAAGTCCTGGATCCCACCCCCACTATCAAAATAATTTTTAAATTTAAAAAAGGGGGCTATGAGTATATTTTTTAAAAAAAGAGAGAGAGAAAAAAAAATCAGTTTTATTTAGTTTTTCAGGTGGCTTTCCTTTCTCCCACACTTCATTGTGTACGTGGTGCTGGGGTTTGAACCCGCTTACTTGAGCATGCCAGGCAAGCGCCGCAACTGCTGAGCCACCGCTCCAGCCCCGGTATGAGCATATTTAATGCCCCGAAGATATATCAGCAATAGCTTCCTTAAAATATAGAGCCCATTTACTCACTCACCACCCCTGCGGAGTCTGAGAGGGTTCAAGCCAGACCTGATGACCTTTCCTCAGCCTCTCTCCACCCCCGAGGGGCCCTTCCCAAGCTCTGATTGCTGGACCTCAAGAGCATGGAGAGAAGACGGGCTGCCACAGGTCTGCTCCGAGGTCCTCCCATGGGGACAAACATCTCCCCACTGTGTCTGGAGCGGCAGAGAAATCCTCCAACACCCTTCAAAAAAGAGCATGTACTTGGACTTTTTTCATTTAAAATGTGATTTCTACTAAAGAACCCTCAATATGCCTAAAATACCCTGAGCAAAAATCCCCAACCAGTAAACTAAGAACTGCAAAACTGTTCTAAAGTCTCACCAATTTTTAACTTCATATTCCTTTTTAAAAGAGGAAGAAGGGGGCTGGAGTGGTGGCTCGACGGGTCTGAGAAAAGTTCTGACATGTGCTAAGTTCACACTCAATGTTAGCTGGTATTGCTGTTACTATTTGTAGTGTACAGAAGTTCTTCTTATACCCACATTTAATAAAAGTCAGAGCATAATTCAAATGCATATCCTTTAAAGGATCATGTTGATATGGCTGACATATGTACCTACTGGGAAGAATTCAGCCTTAAATTCTTTCTCAAATATTATTCATTTTACCAGACTTTTCATAATGAGCTTGGTGCTGAACAGATCAAAGTCTGGCTCTCTGGGGAGGTCTGGCCTCCAGTCCCTTGCTGCTGACTGGGGACATCCCTGTGAACCCTGCTTGCAGACGGGAATGGCATCCAAGGGTCACACTGGAGGGCTGCCAGTGCCCCCTGCACAGACGTGGGTCCTAGCCAGTGCAGCGGCCACAGGCCCTGTCCGAGGATGGCTTGAGTTCAACAGCATCAGCACCCGATTCTCACTCCGTACCTGGTCTCATAGCCAGCTCCTTCTGCCCAGAGGCCGGCTCCTTCAAACCCTCATGATGACGTACAAATACAAAGGACAGTGACACTACTTCCTCAACCACGCTCCTGAACAAAGATGCCAGCTCTGGGGATAACAGAAAGCTGGTTGGGGTCCAGAAATACAGCTTAGTGGCAGAGCATTTGTCTAATATGCCTGAGGCCCTGGGTTCCATCCCTGGTATTGAAAATTAAAAAAAAAAAAAAAGAAAGAAAGAAAAGGAAAGAAAAAGAAAAAGGAAGGTGATCAGACTGTTATCAATTAGCATAGAAATCTGAAAAGTGTTCATTTCCCAGCATTTAGTATTACCAGATCATCTGAGGGTTCTTCTGCTCAGTCTTAGCTATAAATCACGAAAAGGCAAGCAACGCCATGCGGATGAGGTTTTATTGTAACTATGCTTGCCGAGGATGCAAGGAGCCAAGGTCATGCGGACCCTAAGGCCGGCTCCTGCTGGCAGGCTCAGCTGTTGCACACCCTTTCTCAATTTCTGCACATCTGCTCTTAGCATGAGGGCTTGCACTTCCCACAACAATCTGTACATGCCTGAGTTCCTTCCATCTGTGCTCTGCTGGCCATGGCGCTCACTACCGCCACCCCAGGAAGGTCATATGTTGTTCAGGTTCCAGCCTACTGCACTTAGGAGGCTTGTGGGAAAGCTTGGACAGAGAGGCAGCAGCTCCTTCCTGAGCCTGGCCATTGCTGGAAACATTTTTTTTTTTTTTAAAGCAGCTTGCCTTACACAGGAGACCTTGGTAGCCTTGGTAGGGGAATCAGGCCTCCCTGCTCTATCTCAAGACCTCTTTACTATAACTTTGGGTAGTAACTTTGTGGCAATTCATGGAAAACTGGCTCCCGCCAGGCCTTTCAAAAAAGTTCAAATGGGACTTTTTGCATGAGCAGAGTCCAGGCCCCTAGGGAAATTTCTGGGGTCCTCCAAGGCCTCTGGGGTCAGCTCTATCACCTCTTCTGAGTCTCCCTCTGCACTCTGCTCTCCTCTTCTCCCCTCTTCCATCTCGTTCTTTCCACTCCACATCTCCTGTCCCTTTCTTTTTAGCTCCTACAGGTGCTAGTACTGGTATCGATGATGCTGATCTCTAGAACTGAGAAACCTACCAGCCCTGACAGAAACAGAGACTCTGTCTTATAATCTCTGCACCCCTGAGGCTTCTGGTGTTTGCCATACTGTCAGTGGGCACACCATACTCGGTTCTTGAATAAAGGAGAAAGGTCAGCTGTCCTGGGTTCAGTCGCTTGGTGTGAGGCTGTCTTTTTTTTTTTAAGGAGTTATTGTGCAATCATAAAATGCATATAAAATAACAATATGATATGCAAATAGCAGATATGCAGAACTACCCCATATCACCCACAACCCAGTCTCTTGAATCTTCTGTGTTTCATCCATACAAATAATATAAATGCTTAAGTTGAGAATTTTCCAGAATTGAATGATTGCATAAGTGTCATTTGGATTCTCCGGGGGTTAAAGAGTGTGCTATACTAGGAATTAAACCAGCTACCTAGCAACTGATGGAAGACAAATTAGGTCCAACACTTCAGCATTTGGGAGTAGGCAAAGACTTTCTCAACATGTCTCTTAAAGTGAAAGAAATAAAGTAAAAAATCAGTGATTGGGATGCCTTAAAGCTAAAAAGCTTTTGCACTGCCAAGGAAATAATCAAAAGAGTCAAGAGGTTTCCTACAGAATTGGAGAGAATCATGGGCTGTGATTCCTCTGACAGGGGCCTCATATCCAGAATCTACAAAATCCTCAAAAATCTCAACTATAAAAACACAAACATCCCAATCAATAAATGGGTCAGAGCTAAATAGAAACTTCTCAACAGAGGACATTGATCAAGCCAATGAATACATGAGAAAGTGATCTAAATCACTAGTAATCAGAGAAATGCAAATTAAAACTACATTAATGGTTGTCCCAGATTACGTGTTGCTACGCCTTTGCTGGGTCTAACACATGAGGTTGACCACCTTTCACACAAGCCTCAGTTTAGTCTTTACATAAAGGAAAGAACTGTGTGTGCTTTGGAAACCGTTACTCCAAAGTATACTAATACACAGGGAAATGGACTTAAACCCCAGGGGATTTACCTTTAGGTGTGAAGCTTTTTGAAAGCCTCACTTTCATTTATAAATGTATGCATTCCGTTTCACAAGCCTTCTGATTTCATCAGCTTTGGGTTCTGTCTAGCACTGCAGAGATGAAAACTACCTATAAGTTTTTATCAAACACAGAGGACACGTTATATAGTCCAACTCAAGATACAGTCTCTATGGCAAATGTGAGACTCAGTCTGTGTCCCCTTCATCCAGGAAACAGGTTATTGCTCCTCCATCCCACCCCCAGCTACAAGTGAATGGCTTCTCACATGGACAACTCTATATCAAACCTCCAGGCAAATTGGCAAAGAAATGTGTGCATTTAAGAATTTAAATGTGTGAATTTAAGAATTCATAAATTAAGAATGGTTGTGGTTCAGCTGAGCAGTTCTGGGGAGAGCGGATCATGTAAAGAGGATGTAAACAACTAGTAACATTACCAGTGCCCACCCGCACTCACCGCCTCTGTCAATCTATGCAATATATTCCAGGGACACACTGCATGTGTGTCCCCTGGCTTTGCACACCCCTGGCACATGTACACTGGGGATGTCTATCCCCAGGATTAACTGACTTTTGTGTTTTCTAATCTCCTGTGGCACCTTGTGATAGCTGGTGCATCGAGATCAATAACATCTCTGTACTTACAGGCTGGGATGTGTAGCTCAGTGGGAAAATATCCGCCCAGCATGTGTGAGGCCCTGTGTTCTATCCCTAAGACTGTAAAACAAACAAACAAAAATAAATAAAAAACAGGGGGGAAAAGGAAGGAATAAAACAAAACAAATCTCAGTACTCAACAGCTTTGACCAACCTTCAAGGTACTGCCTATCTCGTTGGAGAAGCAACTCACCTAGGTGAATGTGATTACAGGTACCAATGCACTATGGCAAGAGGGATCTAGATGGTGAAGAATAGAAAGAACTAGAAAAGGGAAAGTGTGGCATAATGGCCAAGAGTTAGAGCCAAGCCAATAAGACTGGTTGTCTTCTTATGACGGTGTCTCAACCTCATCTTTTACAGCAGAATAGAAACAGGCTAAGGATGGCTCTGGAAACATGGTTCAATGCACTGCAAAGGAAAATATTCCAGCATTCCATAAGCCAAGGTTTCTTTGGAAGAAAAGGATGTCATTTTTGTGTTTCAAAATACTGTCCAGGAGATGGCAGCAGCTGCCTCGGGTTCCCACTAGGGCTAAAAGGCATTCCATTCAGTCTGCATTCCACCGAACCCCGCCCCAGACAGGCATCTCTGGGGCATATTTTAAGTGGAAGGTGACCAGCACCGCATCTAAAAGATGCCCTTCCTTTCTGGAATTCTCTGGAAGTCTTTGACTACACAGACCAAAAAAAAAAAAAACGCTCTGGCCTTGTGAAAAAACCTGGATCCCACCCATCCATCCGTTCATTCATTCCATTCAACAAATATGTGCTGGGACCTGCCCCATCCCAGACCTCTAGCAAAGGAACAAGGCAGGGAGGAGCTGCTTTCATGACCTCACAGCTCGTCACATGCAACTCAAACAGTGGCAAATCATGCAAAGGAATCTCCCATCCAACTCAACATGACCATCCTGCAGATTGTCGGAAACACACAATTGAAGGTAAACAGACCACAGGATAGGACATCCACAGTGACCCCACCTTATACATTGACAAGAGCAGCGGGGAATTGGAAGTGATAGAAGTTTCTGGAATTAAATCACGATTGATGGTTTTGTTCCCTGTAAAATTACTTAAGTTCTTTTCTTCCTCCTCCTTTAAGTTAGAAATCTGGGCCGGCTAATGGAACCTGCCACCTGGAATGTCTGGGGCAGCGGCGCAAGGTTGCATTCCAGGCTCCAAGCAAAAAAATGCCAGCAATTTGCCTTTTGTGAACTGCAAATTAAAGTAATTTCCACGCAGAGGGTTTCTCCTGCTGGCGATGAGCACCCCAAACCCCAGGTCTGCTTGTGGCAAGCCTTGACCTGGCCACCACCCTGCCAGGGCCAACACACCTGAAGCTGAAGACACCTTGACGTGGAATCAGGGCAAGGTTTTCTTGACTTTTCTCTCACTGAAGCACCAAACCAAGTGAGCACTAATGGGACCTGGAGGTGGGAGGCAGTGTCTGTCTCCTTCTGTCCCTTAGCTTCCTCACGGCATTTTGTAGAATTCGAGGCAAAAAGCTCAGTTTAGATAATGGAGAAAAGGTAAATTTTTTGTGTGTAGCCATCCCTAGAGCTATGATGACAATAAAAAATAGCCATCATTACTGAGAGCACCAGGTAGGCTGGGTATTGAGAACATGAAAGTGACATCACTGAATCATTAAAAGGATCCAAAGGTAAAAGAAATCTTATTGTTGTCATTTTATAAATGAGGAATTTGAAGTTCAGAGAAGCTCAGTTGTTGGGAGAAGGCCACCAGTAACAAATGATAAAGGTGGGATTTGAATCCTCATTTGTCAAACTCCTGGTTACTCACCCCCGCATGCAGCAATCCAGCTGCAGAGACAGATAGACTTGTCTCCACCAAAACCAAGAAGGGTTTGCTGATCCACCGGTTCAGTAAGCGTTCATAGAGCACACGCTGTGCATCAGACACAGGGCATGCAAAGGTAGGTGCTCGAACTGAAGAGTAGAGTGATTTCCATGCAGAGGACTTCCGTCATGACCCTGTCCAAACTCGGAGACTGAAGATACAAATGGCCCCTGCATATCCTGTCCACCACGGAGGAAGGCCAACGCCTGGGGCTTGGATGAACACTAAATGGACAAAGTGCCTTCACTTGGAAACGATAGGATCGGCTGGCTGATGAGAATGTCACACACAGTCAGAAGGCAAGCTTTCTGACCCTGGGTGCACTAGTCACCCTGGAAAGAGATGGCTTACCCTGCACCCCCCTACACACACACACACACATACTCCTCCCCACAGTCTGTACCCAATGCCAGACAGGCCTGGCTGGGGACCTTGCAGATTCTGGAATCTGGACTCTCTCCTGCATCCCTGCCCCCATGTGACTTCCGCCAGACTCCTCCACTGCTTGACCTCACTGGAACTCTACCCTTTTCTTAATCTGTGATCTTTCTGTATCTCCTTCTCCTTGTCTGTATGATCAGATGACCTGAGGTCTCCTTCAGCTGAGATATCTGAGGCATCTCTTAAAGCTGCAGTTTATGGTCTACCTACCTTGCGCCAGGGGCTGTTCCAGATTCTTCACCATCATTACCTTTTCCAATCTTCACA
The DNA here is from genome assembly GCA_004027875.1 of Aplodontia rufa. NCBI lineage: Eukaryota > Metazoa > Chordata > Mammalia > Rodentia > Aplodontiidae > Aplodontia > Aplodontia rufa. The sequence goes on from PVKS010008132.1 coordinate 30,000, forward strand.
TATACACACACGGAGTTTTGTAGGTAATGAAAACAAAACAAAGATACACCAAGTGCCTTTTCCAAGGTAACACAAATTAGAAGCCAGGGTTAGAAGCCAGGTTGGTCTGACTGACTTGATCTTTTCAGGTTGTTATAACAAAACACCCTAACCCAAGTGGCTTATAAACAACACAAATTTGTTCCTCATAGTTTTGGAGACTGGGAAATCCAGATTAAGACATCAGCACATCCACATTCGGTGCCTGGTAAGGCCCTATTCCTGGCTCATAGATGATCACTTTTTCTTTTCTCTGTGTGTGTGTGTGTGTGTGTGTGTGTGTGTGTGGTACTAGGGATTGAAACCAGGGGTGCTCCAGCACTGAGCTATGATCCCAGCCCTTTTTATTTTGGAACAGTGTCCCACTGAGTTCCTGAGACTGGCCTCAAACTTGCCATCCTCCTGCCTCAGTTTCCAGAGTCACAAGGACCTCCACATCCCACAATCTTTTGTTGTGTTCTCACGTGATAGAATAGGATGAGAGAGATCTCTGGGGTCTCTTTCATGAGGACACTAATCCCATTCAGACAGGCAGAGCCCTCCCAAAGACCCTATTTCAAAATACTCTCACACTGGGGATTGGGTTTCAACAGATGGATTTGAGGAAACACAAACACTTAATCCTCAATACTGATCCTCAAAGCCCAATATGTCTCAAAGCCTCTAAAATAAAGAGGCCAAATCTCCCTCTGTCCTCCCAATCTTTAAACCACCACTACTCCATTGGAAGCTCCACAGTCACTTCTGCAGTTCTTAACTTTGTCCCCAACCTCTTCTCCCACCCTTGGCTTTATCCAGGACAACAGGACCTGACTGCTGTTGCCTGCCATCATCTATTCATTATTCATGGAGGTGACCCCTGACCCTTTGATCTTTGACCTTCCAAGTTCCTATAACTTTTATTCTTGCCCCACTGTAGGCACCTTTCATCCCCAGCCCAGACACCCCTTCATCTTAGGGGAAATTCTACCTCCAAGGCTTGGAGCTCCAAGCTCCTGATGTCCCCTTACTCTCCAACCTCTGCAGAGCCAGCTCTCCACATGCATAAGGACCCAACACCCTCTCCGCAGCCCTTCTGGTTCTTGGCCTTTCTTGACTTCTCCGTAGACAGTGCTCCTGTCTCCATTCCCCCTCCACCTGAGTCCTCTCTGCTCTCCTCTCCCGCCCCAAGGGGCCTCTCAAGCAACCTTCTCCTTTCTCACTTCTCGTGCCACAACCTCTCCTTCATCTCTTCCTCTTTCTCAGGAACAAGCCTATCTCCTCTGGAGCTGCAGGTCCTGCAGGAAGGCCCTGTCTTCCTCAAATATTCCCATCTCTTCTAGCATCTTCGAATTCTGCTTCTCCTCAAGCTGCTGCCCTCAGCCTGCAAACTTGCTCAGGTTTCAGGTTTCCCCTGGCTTGGAAACTTCTCCAAGTGGAATGTTAGCAATGGTCCTCTCCTTCCCCATTGTGGAAGACTCACTCCTCACGTCTGATCCCCTCAGGGTCTGACCTCCTGTATCACTCCACTGAAATGCCACTCTCCAGCCATTGACAACTCCTGGTTTCTAAATCTAATAATTTTCCTTCAGTTCTTATCCCTTGGGACCTGTACGAGTAGAATCTGCTGTCAAACCCAAGTCATCTTTTACTTGAGAGCCCTGGGCCTCTCCTCTATACTGCCCATCAGTTCCAAATTTCCTGACCTCGCCAAGCCTCAGTTTCCCTATCCATTAAAGGATACATACTGGAGCTCAGAAAATGACAACCCAGAGTGTTGGATTTGGCAGGCTGAGTACTTGGAATGGAAGGGAAGAGGCACAGAAGTAAAATATTTCTAACCTTTTCCTTCCCTTCTTTCCCCAGCTTCCTAAACTTCCCAGAGGAAGGACACAGAAACTAGGATTTCGCTTTCCCAAGGCAACTAGAACCCCTCTCCCCCAAAGCCAGTCATAATAAGTGGAAAGATTACTCTAACTCTTCCCTGCTTTTCTATATAAAAGCTGCCCATAGAGGCTGGAGCGGTGGCTCTGCAGTTATGACACCTGTCCAGCATGCGGAAGGACTCGAGTTCAAACCCCAGCACCACATACACAATGAAGTGTCTGAGGAACGAAAGCCACATGAAAAACTAAATAAAATTGACTCTCTTTCTCTCTCTCCCCGTGTCTCTCTTTAAAAAAAAAAAAAGAAAGAAAGAAAGAAAGAAATCTTAAAAAAAAATAGCTGGCCATAAAGAAACTCTCTGACCTATCTTGTCTGATAGTAGGTCATACGCCCCCCATTCCAGAGAGGTTATGCCCTATACCCAGGAGGAAGGAATGCTGCCCAGAGAGTCCCAGAAGAACCCAAACAGGCCTTGCTGGGTTTCCCCTCTTACCTTCAGGTTATAACCTTTTTGTCCACCCACATTTCTACACAGTTCTCCATTCTTCATTGAATTCAAGAATAACAAATAATTTTCTTTGAGTCTTTGGGTCTTCCTTTCTAAAGGCTCCTGTGTCACATTAAGACTTTCTTAAGTACATTTGTTATGCTTTTCTCTTGCTAACCTGTCTTGTATAAGAGTGTTGACCATCCCCCTTAAAATGGGTGTGTAGAGGACTCAAACCTTTCTACCCTTACACCAACCCTGGAGGAGACACCATGCGCCTGGCATATTGAAGGGTCGCAAGATAAGTGTTATCATTAGTGTTGCTTTTCTCTCTCTCTTGTGCTGAGAGAATTTCTCTGAATTGACCAGTCTTTAATTGGCCCTACCATAGCAGTCATAGTAAACCTCATTTCCCCCACCCCCTTGTTGCTAAAGATTGAACCCGGGGTGCTTTACCTCGGAGCTACATCCCCAACCCTGTTTATTTCTAATTTTGAGACAGGTTCTCACTAAATTGCTGCAACTGGCCTCAAACTTGCAATCCTCCTGCTTCAGCCTCCTGGGTTGCTGGGATTACAGGCAGATGCCACTGACTGGCTTCTTCAAAGCAGAGACCTATAGAGCCCTTAGAAAACCCAGGAATGTGCTTTGCACACAGTAGGTACAAAACAAGTCACTCCTGACTGCCTGGTAACCTCCAGCTATTTCCCAGCTTTTAATTTCAATAAACCACAAATGCTTTTTCCACCGGGTCTTGGCTGCTTAACGGTATCAATCCTTTGAAAAGGAAAATGACTCCCTTATTTTTCACTTACTTGCTGTGGAGCGAGAGCCCTTTGATGTTCCAAAGGCCTTTCAAGAACGACTCCTTAGAAATAGGAGCTTGGCTTTTGCCACAGGGAAGTGAACTTGAACCCCAAAGGTTGGGCTGGGACCCCGGAGTCCCAGGCAGGCGTTTTCCTTACGGGCTCCAGGCCTGACCCCAGCCCGGAGCTGGGAGAAAATGCTATTTGGAAGCTCTTCATCCTCCTCAAAGCTGTCATTTTCGTCAGCCCCACTGGGCATTTTGACAAATGCCTTTGCTAATTACTTAATTATTTTGGCCTGTACAAGTGTGGGAGCTGTTTTCTTAAAGAAAAGAGGGCTCAGGCTTTCCATTCTTATCCAAGCGAAGCCTCAGAGTAGCCGGCTTCAATCCTATTAAAGTGTTTGGGTAACTAAGCACCCCCACCAGCCAAATTAACTCAAATACATTATGATGCAAGAACTGAGAAGTCCTGGGTCTCCAGCCCCGGTTCCAGCCCAGCCCCTGTTTTCTTATGCCCTTGGCTAGTTCAAGCTTCTTTTGCATGGGAAAGAAACTGGTGCTTATCTGCTGGCTTTCAACTAAAGAAACAATTAGGCTAAATGGTAAATGTGTCTCTGCTGGAACCAGCCCGGAGTGCGAGCCTGTCACTCAGCCATCAACACAGTGGGGTGTGCGGGCAGCTGGGAAGCACAGAAGAGTGTCCGCCCTGGATGGGAGGTTGAACTGGCGACCCTGGGCTGGCCAGCCCGCACATTCTCAGTCTCTCTAAGAATTTTAATCTCTCCAAGAAATAACCTCTCTCTAAGCATCCCCTCGCTCCAGTACTACCAAACAACAGGCCCTGGCTGTGTCTTCTTTGAAGCCTGGAGAAAAGGCCTCGAACTTACTTTGGCTCGGGGTCCGTGAAGGCCAAAACTATCTCATGACCAACCCCCAAACACAAATTGCATTTTGGAAGCCTAAATGCAGGGTTGTCCACCCTGATCAGATGAACAGCCAAGGCCCCATCCAAAAGCCAGCGTGGTGCCTGGCATGTGTAGATATCCAATAATCAATGTGGAATAAAGCTGGTACCCAGCCTGCAGGCAAAGTCCAGGGCACAGTCCCCCAGAATCGGAATCCTTGGAAGGGCAGGGCTGCAATTAGGATTGACCCAGGTATTTGTTTGCACAGCTGGGACCACAGAAACAGAGCTGACCCTGGGTCTTTCTCATGAAAATGCAATGAGAGCTAAGCCGACATTTTGCACTGCAGCTAACCTGACAGCCACCTCATGGATGCCTCAGCTAGCTTTACAGATGAGGAAATCGAGAACTGGAGAAGGGGAACGGTTTGCCTAAAGTCACACAGCCAGTTAGAAAACAGAAGCAGAACTGGGCTGGGGGTGCAGCTCTGTGGTGGAGCATTTACCTGGGGGTGCATGAGGCCCTGGATTGGATCCCCAGTCTCACAAGGGAAGAAAAGAAAGGAAGAAAACATGAAGACCATTTATTTCATTTACTAAAGGACTTGAAAGGGTAAAATTCCTAGGAATAAATCAAACAAGGAGTTTGTATAATCCATAAGGAAACTTTAAAGCTATAATAGCTTATAAAAGAAAACTAAAGTAAATGAGAAAATATACCCTTCTTTTGAATGACTCCCTGAATTAATTGAGTTATAGCTCATTGCATTTCCAACTAAAATATTAAGAGATTGGGAGTTGGATAAAATGATATTAAATTTATATGTGAAAATGGCTAGAAAAATGTTCAAGGAAGGATAATGAGAAAGGGCTATCCCCACTAGATATCAAAATACAATGTAAAAAAGAACACTATATAAAACAAATTTACAAGCTATGGTGAAGGGCTGGAGATGTGGCTCAGAGGTGGAGCGCTTGCCTGGCATGCATGAGGACCCAGGTTCAATCCCCAGTAACACATAAACAAGTAGGTGGAGGAAAAAAAAACTAAAAATAAAAGATGAATAAATAATAACTCTCTTTCTCTCTCTTTTAAAAAAATAAGCTATGGTGAAGGAAAAATGAAGTGTAACAGAATAGAAGGGTACCAGGGGTGCACTGAAATACTATGTGGAAATGTCACTAATGTTAGAAGTAGCATTTAGTGAGGAAAAGAGATCCTTTGGGGACCATTGATAACCAGGTGGGAAAAAATAAGTTAGACCCCCCACTTCAATCCTTAACATCAAAATAAATTTTATTTAGATCAAAGATTTAAAATTTTTAAATGGGGGCTGGAGCGGTGGCTTGGTGGTTACGGTGCTTGCCCGGCATGCACAAGTACAAACCCCAGCAACCCACGTACACAACTAAGTGTCAGAGCAACTAAAACCATGTGGAAAAACTCAATAAAAATTGATTCCCTCTGTCTCTCTCTCTCTTTCTCTCTCACTGTCTTTCTTTAAAAAAAATTTAAAATGACAGCACAAAATGTCTCAAAGAAAACTTGTCAAATTTATCATCTAAAATTAGAGAACTTTCTAAATAAACCATAAAACCCTGAAGCCAAATGAAACAATTGATGAATCTGACTACATAAAAATGTGTAATTTCTTTATGTCAAAAAAGGTTGTGGTGGGGTTTGAGGCAACATACCTATAATCTCAGCTACTTGGGAGACTGAAGCAGGAGGATTGCAAGTTTGAAGCCAGACTGGGTAACTTAACAAGACCCTGTCTCAAAACAGAATTTTAAAAAGGGCTGGGGATGTAGCGCAGTAGTAGAGCGATCCTGTGTTTAATCTTCATTCACACGCACACACACTTTTTTTAAATGAATGCTCCAAACAAAATAAATAACACTGATAAAAATTGTGATATGTTTCCTGTTTTACAAAGAACCCACACTGGTCAGCAAGATCTATGTGTACAACTCAATAGAAAAAGAGACATAAGATGTATGAACAAAGGATCCAGGGTAACTAGACATAACTTACACTGCCACTCCAGCTCATCAGACTATCTTTCCTCTTTTTTTAATTTTTTTTTTTTATTTTCAGAAAATCCACCACTGGACTTCTTAGTTTTGTATTTGCTTAGCATCACTATAGCTATTTTTGCTACCCCTGAGTCAGCTCTTCAGTGCAAGGAGACCCAGGTACAACATAGGTGAAGGCAAAGCCAGCCAATGAATCCACTGCCAACTCTACTTGAAGTCTCCAGATGCACAGGTGACAAAGCCTTCCAGGTTCCATGCTGAGTGGGAGAAAGAGAAGTCCACTAGGCAGGTGCTGGGCTGTCCTCCACACAACTATACCATCTTAATGTTGGTCACCACTCATCTGTGCTGTGTTCTACTAATGCCTTGGGGCACTTGTCTCCCATGAATGTGGAACAGGCTATTAATCCTAAGCATGGGCTTATCTTCCTGCAACCCCAACAACCCAGAACAAGGAGGACCCTGAGTGTAGGCCAAAAATGTCAATCCAAGAGTTGTCACTCTTTGCCCCATAGGATTGACTCTTCTGTGACCCTCATGTGTTCTGGCTTTATGCACATTCTGTCAAGACTGATGGTCCACAGGGCTGGAGTGGTGGCTCAGAGGTTATGGCACTTTCGTGGCATGCACGAGGATCCGGGTTTGAACCTCAGCACCACGGTGTACACAACGCAGGGTCCAAGCAACAAAAGCCATGTGAAAAAATAAAATAAAATTGATTCTCCTTCCCTCCCTCTCTCTGTCCCTCTCTCTCTTTGGAGGGAGGGGAACCACTGCCTGTAGAGGACTTCATCATAAAAAAAGACTACAGACTTGGACTCTGACTGGTGGCAGAAAGGCTGGTCCAATGCATAAAAAGCTGACGGCAATGCTGAAGGAATGACTCAGGGACAGATGAAAAGAAAGGCCCAATGCAGTTTCTCACACTTTGTTTAAGAAGCAAGGCAGTGTGTCAACTATGTAAAAAAAGAAATAAAATAAAACAAAATTTTACCCTGGAAAGAATCAGCTTCAAGGACTTCGTTAAAATTCATGTCCTGTGGAGCATCAATAAACCAAGTACTAATGAAGCTGGGGGTCAGCAGTTTTCCCACTTCCTTGTTTGCTTTAAGCACCGAGCTCGCTACAGGAGCAATGGGATCAGTGTAGAATTGAATCAAGCAGCCCTGACCCGCACAGCCACGCGATTGTAGTTGCACCATGTGGTCAGCAGCAGCAAGAAACTCGGTGGACCACATGTGCGTTACTTTCATTGTTTTCCTTTCACAAATTAACCAGTCTCGGTTTCCCCATTTAGACATTGGGAATGAAAACACCTGCTTTCAAAGTTTTGTTGAAAGCATTAAGCAAGGCATGTCAGGATCCTGAGCAGCTCCTGGCACGTGGCAGACGGCCTGGAAACTGAAGCCGTCATTACTGTTTTCGTCAATTAATGTCCCAGCGTCCAGACTCAGTCTTACTCCCTCTTTTTAAAAAAAAAAAAAAAAAAAAAAGAGAGAGAAGGACAGTGAGAGAGAGAAAGAGAGAAACAAGTTTATTTAGTTTTTCACATGGCCTTAATTGCTCCAACACTTAGTTGTATACATGGTGCTGGGGTTTGAACCCAGATCCTTGTGCTTGCCAGGCAAGCGCCGAAACTGCTGAGCCACCGCTCCAGCCTCTTACTCCCTCTTTATTCTTATAAATTCATCAAATTTGTTTCCCCTCCCCTTTCTCTCTCTCTCTCTCGCTCTCTCACACACATGCACACACACACACACACACATACACACACCTTAAAACAAATATTCAAGAATTCAAGATCTTGGAATTTTCCTGGGTGATCACAGGCCAAAATTCATTAATTGTTAACGCCCACAATAATATATAATAACAAACACTTTAAAAACGCTCCTTGCACTTGGCAGGCCCTGGTCTAAAGACTTTATGTGAATTAATTCACTCAGTTCTCACCTCAGCTCTAGGAGGGTGTGGGGAGAAGGAGGTGAGTATTTCTGTTATCACCCATTTTAGATTTTACATAGATGAGCACAGGACAATTAATAGCACCCACAGGTCTCACGACCAGTCAGTAGTAGACCTGGAAAAAAAAAGCAAGATGAACGATTGTGCTCCAAGGACGGCCCTTAATGCAACACAAACACATACATGTTTACATGTATGTGCAGCTACATACATACACACATTCGGAGAGAAGTCGAGAGGGGAACTTGGGAACTAAGGATTAAAGCGATAACCTGTTTTTCACTTCAGAACCTTTTGAATTTGTGTGTGCACGTGTGTGTGTGTGTGTGTGTGTGTGTGTAAGCTTTATCCATTTGGAAAAAATACATTCATACGGTAATTGAGAAGTTCTTTCAGCTCAAGTGGCATCCCTTCTCCCTGGAGTCCCGAGCCCTTTAAGCAGGTCCAGGCCTGTTCTGCACACTCGGGCTGGTCTGGGGGCTGGGCGCCAGGCTGGGCCTGGCCTGCTTTGGGGAGGAGACAAAGGGGCCCCAGGTTACAGACAGCCAGGCAGCTCTGGAGTGGAGCTCCCTCGCAGAAGCCTTGTGGAGTGTGGGGAGGAAATCAACTGTTCAGGGTGATACCCCGCCCCGCAATTCAGCTTTTTCATCTGCACCAGATTTGGAAGTAAAACGTTTGGGGGCTGGTACAAAGGGGACCCCCCTCCTCTGTCACCTGATTCCCATCGCCTGCCCTTCCTTTCACGGGAGACAAAACCATGCATTCCACAATTAGCGACCAGGCTTTAAAATGCAAATTCCTGCAGGACTTTGCAACCCGAGTAAAAGAGTTTTCACTTAGGTGTTAATTATTTCCACCTCCTTCCTGGGCTGGGCTGGGGGAGAGGAAGAAAGCCTGGTGGAGCCTCTTGACCAGAGGTGGGTGTCCAGGGTGGAGGTGAGGGTGACTCCTAATCCTCTTCCACCCCAGCTTCCCTGGCTCCAGGCGGGACACACCAGAGGCAGCCCTTGTGGCTCCCTCTTCTGTCACCATCTCCATCACAAACAAGTCTCCAAGCAAAGAAAGTTAGAGCCACAGAGGAGGCAGAAAAACAACCTCCCGCTGCTCTTCTTCTCAAAGCCTGGCCACATGTGGAAAAGGTGCAGACCCCAAATGGGAGATCCCAGGAGCCAGAAATGAGCCCACCAATTTGAAGGGTCTGGTTTCCTGTTGCCTCGGGAGTTGGAAACTGTTGGAAGGCACTGAGAGTGACAGGGACATGCTTAGTTTAGTACCCAGGCATAATGAATCCAATAAATGGGCTGGGGGCGAAGTTCAGTGGTAGAGTGCTTCCCTCACCTTTTTATATTTTGATTTTACCAGCTCCTTGGCAGATAGACTAGATTCACAGCCCCATCCTATCGCATATGTTTATAGGTAACTTTTGCAGAGAGGAAAGGTGAGTCCAGCGAGCCAGCTTTGATTGTTGTATTGCTTTAGTCTCAGCCTGGAGGCCAGGCTGTTCCCAGTGTGGTCTGGGTCTGCTAAATTTTTCTCTCTCTAAGGCTTAGCACCCCCTTCTGCAAATGAATGGATTGCTCTCCAGTAGCTCTGTGGTTTCTTCCAAGTGCCAGGCTCTTTGATTCTGGGCTTTGATGTCAATTTCCATTCCTTCCTTATAACCTTTCACTTTGATATGATATCTCTCCTGCTGCAAAGATTTCATGAACCTGAAATCCTGGCTGCAAATCTAAGATGCTAAAATTGGAAAACAGAGAACGCGTTCATTTATAAAACTGATTTTCAAGGATAATTCCTGAGCTTGCTTCTTGTCATGGATCTAGTTGGATGTGGTGATGTGGAGATAGCACACTACTTCTCAGTGGCTTGGTCAGAGTAGTGGGGACACCCTGCTCCATGGCTTTCCGCTTCTTCCAAGAAGTTTTGGCTTCTGCTTCTCTGCTGCTAATGCATATGCTGCTGTGATTGTCGGAGCAGTCAACACCTTTGAGATTCCTGAAGCTCTGAATCTTGGGGATCCAGTTGCCAGAGTGTTTTCATATTCCCTTCTGCCTGTTACCCACGGGTCCAATGACACCAAGCCTCACATTCCTCCACAATGGAGGTCACGCCTCTCTTCTCTCAATGGAGGTTGTGCCTCGGACTTGTCTGTGGAACTGGGGTGTGCGTAATTTCAGTTCCTATATGTTCTGTTTATGGAAGTTCCATTTGGTTCTTTTTTCACATCTGCTAGATTTTTTTTAGAGTTCATTATTTGCCTCAAATATGAATTTCCATAAAGAAGCACGTTTATAATCTTTGCTGTTTCACTACCTGTAGAAGACGCAAGCTTGTTTCTGTTCTCTGTTCCTTCTCTTAATTTTCATTCCTGTCGCATTCCTTGTGCTGGCTGCCATCTTAGGCATACAAATGCCTTTAAGTGACACACAGGAATGAAATTCCCTGGTCATTCTTTTTCTTTTTCTTTTCTTTCTTTCTTTTAAGAGAGAGAGGGAAAGTGAGGGAGAAAGAGAGACAGAGAATCTATTTTATTTAGTTTTTCATATGTGTTTTGTTGCTCTGACACCTCGTCATGTACGTGGTGCTAGGGTTCCAACCTGCTTCCTTGCACATGCCAGGCAAGCATGATACCACTGAGCCACCGCTCCAGTCCTCTCTGGTCATTCTTAAGTCCCAGTCATTCACAATCATCATGAAGCAGGAAAAAGAGATATATTTTGGAAATCTATGTGTTAGCCCAAACAATCTGTCAAGGTCTGCTACAGTTAATGAGCTGTCGATCTCATCTCTTTGTAGAACTGGCTTCTTGCGACCTCTCTTCCTCATCCTTAGCCATAACTCACCCACTGCCCTCAGGCTTACATGATAATTGTATTGATATTTGCAAAGTTGACATCCATTACTGCTGATATTCTCCCAGCAGTTTTTTGAGATAGGCAGAACTGGAGGTTGTTATCCCGTTTATTGGTTCCATGAGGTCAAATGTCTTGCCCAAAGTTAGAGAGATTAAGAATAGAAAAGGAGATCCCAGCCACCTGAGCCCCCTCCTCTGCCTCCACGGAGCCTTCATTGCATGGCAGATAGTGAATCTCCAGCACCAGGTTGCAGGCAACTGACTTCCCAAACCATTGCATTGCTCATCAAGAGACATTTCCTTCCCCCATGGGGTTGAAACACATGTGGAGGGAGTAAGCCACAACTTCTGAGGCCAGTTGAACTGTCTGGAAAATGAAGCTCCTCCAGCCAGGCCTTCAACTCTCTTGCAGTGAAACCAGGATTCCCAAGCCCAGGTAGCCAGAAATTCCTATGACTTCTCTTGTGCCCCTGCAAATGAGGGAAAGACAATCATCCAGCAGGGGTGGAAGGAAGGAGGAGCCACAGGTCTTATTAACAGGAACAGGGGCCTGTTGGGCTCAGACCTATTGGGGCTAAAAGCCCCGAAAGAAATGTTGCACCTACTTGTAGAAATCTTTACAGCAGGAAACAAGAGAGACAGGCCACTGAGTTGAGGGCCTAAAAATGCCTGCAATAGCCTGAAAATGGACATTTTTTAACCCTCCCCTGGGAGGCAGGAGGTAGGGGACAGTAAACACCTTTTCAAAGATGCCCTGGCTGCTGGAATTAGAGGCCTGAGAAATAAAACGGGCCAGGCATTTGCTTTTCAGTGCAGAAGTCTGGTAGGGACAGAAGAAGGTTATTTCAGGTGGGAAAGCCTCAAGGGCCAGGCAGGTAAATGCAAAGGAACAAAAGGGCCTGGGTGTGGCCTATGGCAAATGAGACAATACCTGCCAATCCCAAGGGGCAGATGCCACCCACTTAGAGTTGTTGGTTGCAATATGGGAATATAAGCCTGGTTGCTCCCTGAGCCTTTGATTTTTCGAAAGAAATTAAAATCTGAAACATGTGAAATGTCCTGACTTTTACCTATTGGTCACTCATTTTTTTTTTAAGTCTTTTTTCTTCTTGTTGTTGTTTTCTTTTAGTACTAGGGATTGAATCTGGGGGCACATAACCACTGAGCCACATCCCCAGCCCGTTTTATTTTTCATTTTGAGACAGAGTTTCACTAAGTTGCTCAGGGCCTTGCTAAGTTGCTGAGGCTGGCTTTGAACCTGTGATCCTTCTGCCTCAGCCCCCTGAGCCACTGGTATTATAGGTGTGCGCCACCATGCCCAGCCACTCATATTTTTAAAGACCGTACAAACTCAACAAAATATTTCTGTGTACCTATTACCTCAATAATATAGTGAGTGTAGTTCAATTGTGTCCTACAAGTGTTCCATAAGTGTTCTATGTATTATATTTAAACTTACAGAAACCTTATAAAGAAGAAAGTATTTATTTAGTTTATTTACCTTTTTTAAGAGGTGTGGGGGCTCTCATTATGTAGCCCAGGCTGGCCCCCAACTTCTGAGCTCAGGAGATTCTCCTGCCTCAGCCTCCTGACACCACACCCAACCAAGAGAAACTATCAATGACATTTTACAAAGAAGGAAAGCTGACACTCAGATTATAATACTAGACACATTGCTTAACGTTCTGCATGTCAATAAAACTCACCTTTGAGGCTCTCATTTTTCCAAACAGTAATAATTTACATCTTTACTGGAAAAAAATCCCACAAACAACTTATTAATCGTTTACAAATTAATATCCAAAGTGTAAGAATATGGTCCTTAAGCAATAGTGTTAGTCAATTCAGACTGCCATGGCAAAACATCACAGACTGGGTGTTTAACAGCAGAAATCTATTTTATCACAGCTCAAGAAGATCAGATTCCGGCTAATTCAATTTCTGATGAGGGCTTTCCTTCTGTCTTTTTACTGTGATCTGACTTGGCTTTTTATTTTGCAAGTTGGTGTCTGTTATTGTAAGGACGTAATCCTATCTGATCAGGATTCCTCTCTTTCTTTCTTTTCTTGAAGGTACTGGA